>JAGXJF010001957.1:0-243950 GCA_019208055.1 Stipa capillata | reverse complement strand
GCCAGGGAAGCCGACAGTGGCGTACCCGGTTTTACGGCCGAATAAGCTCATTGTGTTTCCTGTACTGGTCCCGTGATCAGTAGCCAGTACACACAAACAACTTAGTAGTATCGTCATACATCAACGATTTATTACACAAATAAGCCATTATGGTCCTTTTTACACAACATGGCCGGAAGGCCGAAATTAAACAGCAGCGGAAGATAATAAAACGTAGATAGACCCGTCAATATGCCAACCCGACAGGCAACTGACTGGGGGAACGTCCTAGCCTTCGTAGTCACTATCGTCGTCATCGGAGAAGACCTCTTCTTCTTCTGGCCAAATCAACAAGCCAGGTGAGTACATGGAATGTACTCGCAAGCAATCACCCCGGGGAAAATATATAGGGAAATAGTTCATGCAAAGTAGAGTTCAAAGATGTGGCTCTATTCTAGGTTGGATGTTGTGCGAAAAGTAATTTTTCAATGTAAATACGAATATTAGATTCAAAAGCATTTCTGAAATTTCACGGTACTGTAAAGATTGAAACTCATCTCAGTGCATCGAGTAGTCACTGCTACTCGGCTAACTTCCTAATGCCGTTAGCTCCACCTATCGATGGGGCTCCATCTATCCTTGGATAGCTCCATCCGCCAATCGATAGCTCCATCTAACCGGCATCTAGATTTTACAGCACCGGCCCGTATGGTCCTTCACCATTCGACCAAAACAGCCGGAGATTGTTCACCTGCAATTCCTTGCCACCGCCACATGGCCTTAATTGCACACTGTGGACACTTCATGCCCACGTCCTTAATCCCATTGCCCATCTTTCATAGACAAAATTTAGTCTAACCAGTGTGTGGCCTTACCATTTCGTCTCCATAACCGAGGACGCGGCTATTCGAATAGTTTTAACACTCTGCAGAGGTTGTACGGCTTTACCCACAAGATGTAAATTACCCTTGCCGCCAGGGCCCGGTAAGCACATTCCAAGAGATGTGCCGGCAGAGGTACTACAACAAGGCTTTCACCCGCTTCCATGTCAAAGTTGAACCCGCTAGACGAGATCTACCCAACTCCGTTTGTGCCCAGGCAGCCTGACACCACAACCCGGAGCGGACTCATCTTTGTGTCGGAACTCTACTCGCATTCCATGTAGAGTCCCTCTAGAGATATCAATCTCACTAGCACAACCCCATACTTCCCACGGGTCCAAACTCTAACACTTGCCGGGTTACTACACCAGGACTTTCCCATAAAGGTCATGTGGACGTACGGTATGGAACCGGTTTAGCGGCACTTAGGCTCGGTCCTTAAGCGATTTGAGCAAGACTCCATTCCATCACACAGCATCCATGTAGCTTCCGGCTACTTCAATATCACCCATACACCCTTACGTCTCTTGCCCGAATCAAAAACCATCTCCATTCTCTTTCACTTAGGGTTTCGAAAACATCACTTTCCAAATCATCGCCCCGGACAGCGCTGCCGGCCGAGGGTTTTATTCCCAAATCCCGGAAGGGGTGTAAAGTAACTCGATTCAAAACAATCTTAATTCCTAAGCATGGCTAAGCAGGGCTAACGCCTATGTCCTTAATTATTTTGCTGACACTCCCACGGTCGACAGTTAATACTAGGGTTACAAGGATAGGGTTTATGAACCTAGGCTAATGCAGCTACTGGGAATAACTACTCTACATAAAATATCGGTGATAACACGTAGCATGCATTTTCGCAAACAAAATAATAATACTTTGTAAATAAAGGATTCGACATGGTCAAAGGGAAATTGCTTGCCTGGTAGTTCTTGCTCCTGTTCCTGCTGTGGGGGTGAGTTCGGAACTTCCTCGCGCACGTACCTCACTCCTTCAACTACACGTCGGAAAGGAACGCCGAATAAGAAGCAAGCAAATAAACTTCAAATAAACTTAGAGGTCATGCACGTATGCCCCATAAAATGACGAGGTCTTTCGACCGGGGAAAACAGCATCTCGGTTATTTTAGATAGGTAGCTCAAAATATGACCCAACTAATGTTATGAATATAATTAATATCCCGGATGGTGGAGGTTTAATGTTGGAGCTGCCTAATGGGGTATGCGCATGGTGTTAGAGGCTCAAAAGAATAAGCATAGAGCTAATCCTTAATGAACATGGTTTAATTAGTTTCAAACTTTAAATTTCCTTTGAAACAAAAGTTTGTATCTCTCCTAAACTTCCTGGAACCAGTGAAGTACTTGCAAAAATCGGTCACCAACGCATTGAATCATTCGGACCATGGGCACTTGGTACTGAACCAGAGGAAAACCAGCTGCAGTGCTTTCGGACAGCAAGATTGCGCATTAACTAGGTCGGAAATGAGCTGGGCTAATGCACTTTTACTGAGCGAACGTGGGAGCTCGTTTAGGCAGGATTAATGCGCATTAAAAAAAACAGCAGCTCGGTCGGAACCAATCGAGCTTTTGGCTCAGGCGCGCGGCGTACCTCCTGGTCCTTACCGATTTAGAGCATTTACTCTGGTGATTGGATTTGTCCGAGTGCCCGAACAGCTCAGCACCGACGGCGGCAGGAGTCCAGTGGAGATTGGGGCGGCCGGCGGCGAGGTAGTTGGAGCTGCGGCTGCCCTCGGTCGCTTGGCTCGGAAGTTGTAGAGGGCGGCGGCGTACTGGAATCCCGACAGCGGTGGTTGGCGCAGCTCACTTGGTGGAGCTCGGAATGCCCGAGACCAAAGCAGCGAGAGAGAATAACTCAGATGGGAAAGGAGGAATGGTTGCTGGTCTCTGTAGTGAGGAGGGGAGGGAGTTGGATGCAGAAGAGGGCTCGGGTAAGCTCGTCTTATAGGCGAGCGGCGAGGTGGCGACGAGGCGTCCACTGCTGGGGAGCAGTGCGGCAAGGGAGAGCTCCCGAGGTCCAGCGGGTTGGCGCCGAGGTCGAGGAAGGCAGGGGCAAGGTCGTGGCGAACCGGAACTGGCTGGGCGGGACTAGACGTCGTGCGGCATGGCGAGCGGCGCGCTGGAGCTGTCGGCGGGCTTGGGTCCGGACGGGACGTCTCGGTTGCGGCAGCCGGAGCTTGTGGCGAGAGGTCTTCCCGAGGGCCACAGGGGCGGTGAGCTGGACAGGGATGGAGTGACGGGTCAGGGCGCTGGGTGGCGCGGTGGCCGGGCATTTAGGCGACGGACGGCGCGGCATGCCCAGGGGATGCACATGGCGGCCTGCCCAGGCCGGTCCAGAGCGCGCCCAAAGCGGCAGGGTGCTGCCCCAGGGTGTCCTACTGAGGACGGCCACGCACCACTTTGCCCCAGAGGTTCGCGAGGACGTGGTCAAGATCACAGTGAAGCTTAGCACTGCTTTTTGTGAAGTCAGTAAAGGATTCTGCTGACTGCTATGAAACGTCTTGTTGAGTCACGAGCTAAGGTCAAAAGGTAAAAGACAATGGGGCGGCCAGGGGACTTGGGCATGCTGAGAATATTGAGAAGAGGACCTCTGTAGCTTGATTTGATGGTTCCCTAGTGGCTTTGCTCGTTATTTCATGCGAGAAGTGTATACGTGTGAAGGTGTTCGATATTGTGCAAATTGGATTTTTTGAACATAACCTTCCCATGTTTTTATATATTTGGACTCCTGGATGATTGAGGATCATCGGGTGATTTGATCGGGATTTTTTTTTGGAAGTATACCTCTAGGGGTTACAGTGCAACGCTCCTTTTAATCCTAAAGTTTATTAATTTACTTTACTGGTATTTTTGTATTGGACCTTATTATTTTATGTGATAATTGAGTTAAGGGTTTGGGCAGGGTGTCCCATAAAGTATTTCGAAATTTTCAGAGAGGCCGGGGAGTGTTTTGTTTTACGATTAGGGTTTCGGGGGAGTTAGAATTTAAATACGGGGAAAATGGTCGGGAGCTAGGGTTAGGGTTTTCGGAGTGCGGCAGGGTGGCGTGAGTGCATGGGAACTCTCGGAGGTCCTTTTCCTCGAACTAGGGTTGGTCGGTTTCGGGGTGCCGTAGGTGTACTGACGTATACGGCGTATACGCAGCGTTAGGGTTTTAGCTCGGGGTAGTGCGTGTGTGCGTGTGTTGATTCCATGCTTGGCTAATGAGGTCATGCCACATGCGATGATATGTCGTTAATGCAGGTTTTGAAAATTGGGATGTGACACCGACTCCATGGATGACACTGCCTCCCTGCATGCCTTATATGAATGACTTTAACGGAAGATGGGGGCAGCACCCAGTGGCTCCTTATGCCTTTCATCCAGGATGGACTGCACTAAGGATATCTGTTCGCGAGAGGCTCGTTTATCCTACTCGGGGCCGACTGGGTGATGATGTCGATCGGCCGTCGCAGAAGCTCGCCTATCCTACTCAAGACCGACTAGGTGATGATGCTAGTCGGCCTCTACCGACTTCTCCAAATAAATTGGTCAAAAGGGTGTGGCGCGCTAAGTCGCCGAGTATTGACATCCCAAAATTGGAGATCAAAGAGCTCGACAAAGGACCGATTACTATCAGTAATCTGGTCAATTCTAATGATAACATAATTAATGTTCAGCAGGGGTCCATGGCCAACGACCATGAAGCCAGCACGAGCAAGAGCGAGCCTAGAGATCCCAAATATACTCAGCCTCAATGGTGTCCTCCCGGGTTGTCTAAAACCAAGAAGAGGAGATTACAACGGATGAGGAACCAAGAGAAGGCGGAACAGAAAGCCGAGAAGCTGAGGGATGAATCTTTCAATGAGACTCGGCCCATGGTACCTGTGAAGCAAGCATGGAGGCCTAAACGAGTAAATACGGTAGCTTCCGATGACGTGGCCACATCCCCGCTACTCGGGAAAGCTCCGAGTTCTCCCACGTCATGTGCTGCGCCAGCCGGAGAAGTTCCAGAGGCCGCGACTACCAAAAAGATGATGAGGAAGAGATGGTGGACTACGAGCCCATGCCGGCTAGAGGAGGTATGGATATAAACATGGTGTATTACTTACCTGCCGATTTCCGTGCTGTAGATAAGAATGGGGAGACGGCCCAATTCGACTTTGGCCCCAAGAATGCCACCTTCGAGAAGCCGACAGAGCCGGTAAAGCACTTGAAGCCGTTATACGTCAAAGGTCATATTAATGGATCACCGGTGGCTAGGATGCTCGTGGATGCGGTGCCGTAGTAAATCTTATGCCATACTCGGTCTTCAAGAAGTTAGGGCTGCATGATGACGAGTTGGTGAAGACCAATATGGTGCTCAATGGGTTTGAAGGCAATCTGAAAGATAGATTGAGCGAGAAGTATTTGTATTGTGTCATTGGTTATATTCGATGTTATTTTTTTGATAATACATATTCATCATTCTTTACTATTTCATAGGAACAATGGTGTCTACTTTCTTTTTGTACCATCTTCATTCGTAAGTTCTTGTAGCCACTTAAACATCATTTTCGGTAGAATGCATGTATAAATAGAAAACTATATTTGTAAATGTTAGAATATATTTTTAACGTTTAAATTATGTTAGTCAAGACGTGCGTTTGCACGTACACGCTGCTGCCCGCCTAGCTCGCTGCGGCCACTCCCAACGCTGCGCCAGCCCCGGGCCTCACGCGCCGTCACCCACGACTGCCGCCGCCGCATCGCCGTGCTGAGCCGTGCTGCCGTCGCGCCGTTCCTCGACCGCCGGCGCCGCTCCGCGCGCCACGTCCGTCGCTCCCTTCCTCGGCCGCCGCTGTCGCTCCATTCCTCGGCCACCGGTGCCGCTCCGAGCGCTGCCTCCATCGGCCGCCGCCACCGCCGCGCCCGAGCTCCGCCAGCCCGAGCGCCGCCGGTCCGGGCACGGCCGGCCCCGAGCACGGCCGCCGCTCCGAGCGCACGCCCGCAGGGAGAGGAGAGCCGGCGGTGTTGGTTGCTCCGGCGGCCGGGCGCGCCGGCGAGGAGAGGCGACGCGGTGGAGCAACCAACGGGACAAGAGTGCTACAGTATCAACAAGGTAAAAAGTCTTTTTACCCTTATAAATGGACGGTTAGATTAGATTGGTACTCCCATCTCAGTTTAGGGAGTACCGGGTACAGTAAAAAATCTCTAAGGAAAAACTATAGACCAGTATGCTTTACTCAATACTTGGGAGTGGATCCGCAGCTATGCATCGTTTAGCCCTAATATCCAGGTGGTTGGGTTGTCAGCTTTATGCTGGCAATACGGAGAACTCGGAACAGAGCTTGTTTCGAGCACAGACTTATCCACTCACCAGCTGAATTGGTGTACTATAGGCCCTCAGGAATAGCTTCCAAACAACTTATAGGTAAAAATAAGCCTTAAGTCAAACCTAAGAGATTTTTAAGTTGTGGCTTAAATCTTAAGCTCATTTTATTTCTCATTGGTGGCAAGAAGCCTCGGATTTGAGGCTCCCTGAGCTTCTCCACCACTCCATTTATTGTACCCAGCTCTTTATCTCTAAATTTAAAAAAAATTACGGAAAAAACTGCCGCTCTAGACCTAAAACAGAATACTCTTCCAACCCCCACACGCCCCGCTCCTCCGAACGCCCTCTCCCTCCACCCCGCGGCCGCCGCCACCCTCACCGCGGAGGCCGAGCTCCGCGCACCCTCCCCCACGCGGCAGCCGAGCTCCACACGGCATCCCCCCGCGGCGGCCGACCTCCCACGCCCACCCGTCCGCGCCCGCGGCCGCCGACCTCCCTCTCCCTCCCGCCCTCCTCCTGCCTGCTGCCCAGATCCGGCGGCGCTCTGTGCAAATCCAAGCCACCGGCCACCGCCACAGCTCCCCACCACCGAGCTCCCCTGTCACCGCCCTCCCTGAGCCGCCTACCCCATCGCCGCCCTCCCTTGCGCCGCCTCCCGGATCCGACACAAGCGTGGACAGCAGCCGCCGCTGTTGCCCTACACCGCTGGATCCCGCCGCCTCACCCACCGAGTAGGTCGTCGCCATCCTTGCCGCCGGCCGCGTTCTTGCCATCACCGGCTCAATCCGAAGGTAAGGCCGTGTGTGTGTGTGTTGGTCAGATGCAAATCGAGATCAGTGTGATGCAAATGAGTTTTAAGAGATGACTAATGTAATTACTAAGGTCATATGCGAACCATTTCTACTCCATTGTCATACTCCCGTGTAGGTCTATGTTATGTGATTGATCTATGTTATGTGAAATTTCCCTAGAGGCAGCTGTGATTGATATATGTTATGTGACATTTCCCCGATGTATGTAACAATCCAAATACCTCTACTGGACATCAATTGTTTATTGATTATTGATGTGGTCGTGGAATTAAATTTTGCGTATATTAGCTTCCAGACTTGGATACCTAGTCACTGTACTAAACTATGCTTGAAATAAACAATTATGAGTACTTAGCTCTGGCATATATGGACTGTTGATGATATAATGTGTATGTTTTGGAGATCAGTGTGATATACATTGAGTTATGTCTTTCCCAAAACAACGATTTAATCTATTAAACAAGAAATAAACAATTGTAGGGTAATTCAGACTTTACACCCTTCAACATATACAATAAGCTCAATTTCATAAGCCGTTCCTAAGAGACAGAGTTTATTTTCAGAGCTTATTTTCACAATGGCTTATGGAGAACTTATTTAGGCAGTCGGCTTATGCACAAGCTCAAGCCATTCTAAGGAGGCCTATATGCGACATCTTTTCTCAAATGTTGGGCGCGCAGGTTTGCAGCTGCTCTGGAGGAGGGAGCTAAGTTGCAAGAGATGGCACTGTGTCAACACGCTCGGGGCAACTCACTGGATCCAGCGAAGCCACTGCCCGATCATTGTTACTCAGTGACTGGGGAGCATTCTGATTTCGATCTTCTTTTGCAGTGCTATTTTGGTTGTTTAAAGGATCAGTTGGGATGATTATGCGACTAACTAGCTATATGATTTTAAGTTTTTATAATTATGTGAAATTAAAAGATTGTCTAATACAATAACTATATAAACATTGCTAGAAACTAGTCAACAACAACTGCTAGAAGTAAACTAAGAAAATAAAGCTTGCCGTAAGCAAGATTGGAACAAAATAACCGAGCAAGCATGATGAATTTGTTGTCGAAGTTCAGATCTTCAGGAGGATCGTATATCTCTCTCGAGAAACTTGAGGCCTAAGCTGGCTCCCTTTCAAGCCACTTTCTTGAGAAATTACACAAAGCAACTATTTTCTTTCTTTTTGATGATTCTTTCCTTGTTGGAGGCTAAGCTTGGTCTTCACAGACTTCTTGAGCCTTCACAACTTTAGAAGCTTTTAAAGACTCATAGTCGTCTAGGAGACCTCAATCTCCTAGAACAATAAGCATGATGAAGACTTGGACATGAATTCAATGCTCTAATGTTCAACTGATCACATTTCACTCTCTTAGATTTTCCTTATAAGAATTAAAGATTGGAGACTTGAGAAAGGTAAGAAGCTTTCTAGAGAGTAGAAAAAGGACATGCAAAGAGTTGGAACATGTATAGGAAAGTGAGGAGGAAGGGGGGATATAAATAGCTCACTCGCAAAAACTAAACGTTGGCTGAGAAAATAGCCTACCCGGAGTATCCTGGTACGGGCTAGGAGTATCCGGGATTCAAACTCCAATAGTTCTATGTCCTCTGAAGACAGACTGCTCAAAGACTCCGGATAAACAAATGTCCGGAGTACCTGGAGACAAACTCGGACACTCCGGAGGGGAAACAGAGAGCACCAAATCACCTGGAGAGACCTCGGAGTATCTAGCTCAGATACTCTGGTCCAACACTTATAAATATACCTATGAACCATAAGTCCGGATACTCTGAGATATTTTTAAATACTCCTGAGGGGCAACAGTGAAAGCTCAAAGTATCTAGCCTGAAACTATGGCTGACACTCCGGTTGAAACACCCCTCTCTGTCTCCCTCCCGGAGACTACTCCAGACCTAACCTCGGATACTCTGGCCGACGGAGAAAAACTGAGATCACTAAGGATTAATTTTGATGGAGACCTTTGAGAAAGATGGTCCTAGTTGAGCATTCTGAGCACCAAAATATTCTTTAACCCTTAAGCAAACCCCTCTTCATATTATGAATTTCCTATATTAAGGTGATTTCTCAAATCACTAAACTCTAGAAAATAAAACCTAATCTTTGTTGATACCTTGCGGCTTCTCTTTTTCAATCTTTTAGGGTTCACCTATTTTGATGGACTTCATTGTGAGACTAAAACATGTTCACACACATTAATCTTTTAACTGTTTATTAGTAATAATTAAAATCCACTTAGAGTGTCTAGATGCACTTTTGCTGGCTATAATATGATGTAAAAGCAACTCTAGCAGATTCCCTAAAAAGAGAGTCTTTAAAACTGTTAAAAAGGACTCCCTAAAAAATTTTAAAGACTCTAGAGGAAGTGTACAAAGTCAGACTCCCTAAACTGCAGCCTTTATAATTGCAAAACAAACAAAAACAAACAAAAAAAATCCTCCGGCTCTCCGCCGCCCCGCTCAGGCCCTCCGCCGCCCTGCTCAGGCCCTCCGCCGCCCTGCCCCGCGCGCCGCCGCTCTGGCCCTCCGCCGCTCCGCGCTGCGCGCCGCCGCCCCGGCCCTCCGCCGCACCGCCGCTCGCCGCGCAGCGCGCCACGGCTCCGCCGCTCGGCCCTCCGCCGCCCCGCCCCGCGCGCCGCCGCTCCGGCCCTCCGCCGCTCCGCGCTGCGCGCCGCCGCCCCGGCCCTCCGCCGCACCGCCGCTCGCCACGCAGCGCGCCACGGCTCCGTCGCTCGGCACTCCGCCGCTTCTTTGGCTCGAGCTCGGCGCCCGCGGGAGGGAGGCGCGTGACGGCGGCGTCCTCAGCAAGCGGGAGAAGGGAGGAACGGCGGTCCGGCGGCCGGAGGTGGCAGATGGCGGCGGTCCAGTGGCCGGAGGTGGCCGGCAATGGCAGTGGCGCGGCGGCGGGAGCTCCGAAGCGTGCTGAAATGTCCCTGGCGCCAGAAATTTGATGGATACAGTGCACTGTATATTCTCTCCCCCTTTCTCTAAATATAAAGGCTAGACCCCAGTTTTTAAAGTGCCCTCTAAAATTTTTAGGGATAGAGGGAGGTTTAGGGAATCTGCTAGAGTAGAATTTTACCCTCTATTCTTTATAATAGCAGTTTTTTTAAAGACCAAGGGGATTTAGGGAATCTGCTAGAGGTGCTCTAATAGAGTTTAGCTAGGCGGGTGGCACTGTGTGCGCTTTATTATTCCCGACCATCGGAAGATTAGCCTTTCTTTTGTTTGTTCCATTTCTTTTTGGACTGCTAGCTAGCTATTGCAGCGGCAATATAGAATCTTGTGATGCTTGTTTCGTTATCAGTGATAGTGGAACCCGAGGGATCCCTTGCTTTTTATGCAAGAATGAAAGAAATTCTTTAGGAAAACTGCACGAAAACGAAAGCTAAGTCGTGTTGAGGTTAAAAAAGATAAAATTTGTTGTAAATAGTCACTACCAGAATATGTTAATCTACCGAGTGTCTGAAATTTTACCGAGTGTTAGCACACGGACACTCGGCACACTTTATTTCTTTCCCGAGTGCATATGTAAACACTAGGCAAAGGAGTGAAACACTCGGCACATAAATAATTTACCGAGTGTCTCGTTGAAACACTCGGTAGATTCTGGACACTCGGTAGATAGAGGACTGAACGACGTTTTTGGTCGGAGGGAACGGTACGCGAACAGTTTTTTTGTTACTTTCCCGAGTGTCATCGCGCTCACACACGGGAGATATAAATGACACTCAGGAAATACCAATTTGCGCGGGACAGTTTTCTACATCTCGCGGGGAAAGCAGAGATTTGGGAATCCCCTTCCACGCAGCTCATCTCCCCCAAATCCCCTTCGTCCCGGCTGCTCCGCCGTCGTCTCCCCAGGCCGTCCGTCTTCCCCACGCCCACTCCACTTCGCCGGCCGCCTCTCTAACGCCATCGCCACCACAGCGCCAGCCCCCCACGTCACCACGGCGCTGTCCTCTCCCAGGCCGCCACCCTAATGCCTTCGGCTTTCACGCCGTCCGCCTTCCCCACGTCGCCCTCCCCACGCCGGTCGTCTCTCTAATGCCGTCGCCCCACATGCCGTCCGCCTTCCCCACGCCGCCGTCCCCCATACTGGCCGCCTCCCCTTGAATCCTTCGCCTTCCTCATGTCGCCCTCCCCCACGCAGGCCGCCTCCCTAATGCCGTCGCCCCCCATGGCGTCCTTCTTTCTCACATCGCCCTCCCCCACATTGGCCGCCTCCCCGTGAATCCTTCACGTTCCCCACGTCGCCGTCCCCCACACCGGCCGAATCCCCACCTTCCACGTTGCCTCGCCATCGACCCGTCTGTCCGTCCGCCACTGTCCCCTCAAGCCATCTTCTCTGTGACGAATTGCCTGTCTCTGCTGAAGCCGAAGCTTAGCCGTGGAGCTTGGAAGCTACTGCCCTAGTGACGCTGCAGCCCTCACTACGTCGTTCTGTTTTCCTGACCGTGCATCATCATGGAAGCTGCATTGCCTTCGAGCCAAGAAGCTGCAACTGGTTAGTGCCTCATTAATCTGTCTATTTGGCCATTCCCTCTCTTCTTTTTGTTAGTGCCCGTTTGTGGAATGGATGGATAGGTCATTGCTATTAGATTTGCCCATTTGTGCAGTGCAATGCTACTGTGTTCTATGGCAGCGTGAAATCAAAGATACTGATGAACTGAATCATGCATTAATGTATCACCGAGCTGACTCTTTTAGTAAAAGGAACATGTGTTTTTTTGGCAAAACTTGTAACTTATCCAGTTATCATCATAGAAATGGACAAACATGGTTTATTGGGAAGTACAGAACAGTGACAAATCGTGAACCTAGTTTGATTGATCATGTAAAACATGAAAATTAAGTATGCATGTATTTGCATTCTTGTAGCCAAATGTTATTTGTTTTTTTTCTCATCCGAAGTATTAGTTTTTAACACACTTGCAATAATTTATTGTATTTAATTCCAATGCTGCATGTGTCATATAAGGTTTTCGTGGCTAAATCTAGTTGCTTATTCGTTATTCCATTCAACTTTGATCAATTAGCATATAGCTTTCCTAGGTTAAATTGATTCAAATAAGGTTAGATGAGACATCTCAAATTTTGCTTCTGTCCTAGAATATTTTCCACTGACTAGATTATGAAGTTATGTTTCCTAATATAAATGCTAGAAATTTGGAGATTTGGTGAACATCCAGTCCCTTCTATGCCTTAGCTTGTTTAATGTGAGGGCCTGCCGTAATAATTAGTATTTGCCTCCTTTTTCTTTCTATGCATCATTTGGGAAATCTAGTCAAGTTTGTCTTTGATCCTTTGAACATAACCAACAAGGAAAATGTTGGTACAAGAATTTTGTGGTAGAACATTTTGTTTACAAATGAAATAGAACATTGTGTAGTACCTGAATTTTGTGGTAGATCGTGGAGTTGTTGATTGTTCAAAAGAGTGTGAGAGTATCATTTTTAATTGTTGCACATATATTTTGCACATCAGGATGGCTGAGGATCGTGGTTGGATGTATAATGGGTATAGAAACATAAATGACATTAGCCAAGAATGGATGGATAAAACAAATGAATTTTTGGATCAAGCCTTTGCTAGGAGCACGGGACCTGGTGGTGTGTTGTGCCCCTGTAGCCGATGCAATAACACTTGGCCACAACTTAGGGGAACCATGATCACTCACTTGTGCAAGTATGGATTTAGGCAAGGGTACACCTTGTGGATCTACCATGGCGAGTCCGAACGCAGCAGATCAGAGGTGGTACGACAGCGCACCGATGATGGCTATGCGACTAGGATGCAAGACATGTTAGATGACGTGCATGACGCATATGTGCCACCTTTAGAGGAAGAGCCAGAGCCTACCACAAAGGCTTTCTTTGATATGTTGTCTGCAGCAAGCAAACCATTACACAGTTCCACTGAGGTGTCCCAGCTTGATGCCATCACACGCCTACTTGCTGTGAAGTCCCAGTTCAGCACAAGCATTGCTTGCTTTGATGCGTTCTTGGGCGCATTTGGCACCCTTCTCCCTGAAGGTCATAAACTGCCACCTAACTTGTATGCGGCCAAGAAATTGCTTGGTGCTCTTAAGATGCCATATGAGCAGATAGATGTTTGCCCGAAGCATTGTATGTTATTTAGGAAAGAACATGCAGACAAAAGTACATGTGATAAGTGTGGGGAGTCTAGGTATGTTGAGGTTGAAGGCAGTGACGGTCAGAAGAGGCAGCTCAAAGTGGCTAGAAAAATTCTTCGGTACCTTCCATTTATACCAAGACTCCAACGGCTCTACATGTCTGAGGATTCTGCCAAACAAATGACATGGCACAAACATGGACGTCGATACCATCCTGAGAAGATGGTCCACCCGTCCGATGGTGAAGCATGGAAGCAGTTTGATCAGGATTTTCCAGAGTTTTCTGCCGAGGCTCGGAATGTTCGAATTGCTATAGCAACAGATGGGTTCAATCCATTTGGTATGGGGGCTGCCCCGTACAGTTGTTGGCCTGTGTTTGTCATTCCCCTAAACCTCCCACCCGGCGTTTGCATGCAGAAGCACAATATATTTCTTTCCTTGATAGTTCCTGGACCTGAATACCCAGGGAAGAACATGAATGTATTTATGGAGCCCCTAGTGGATGAACTAATGGATGCATGGGAGCGGGGCATGGTAACGTTTGATCGGGCATTGAAGCAAAACTTTGTCATGCGGGTCTCATACCACACATCAATGCATGACCTACCAGCATATGGTATATTCTGTGGGTGGTGCGTGTGCATGGGAAGATGCCATGCCCAATTTGTAGGGAGTTGTTGCGTGGCTTTTGGCTTAAGAAAGGTGGGAAGTTCTCATTCTTTGACCTTCATCGACAATTCCTTCCAGTTGACCACGAATTCAGAAGAGACATGCATGGGTTTAGGGCTAATACTGTTGTCAATGGCGGACCACCGCGTCGACTGACGGGTTTGGAAGTCCATGCCCAGTTGAGTGCTCTTAGGCCCCTTGCTAACGAAGGTGGGTTTGAGGATTATGGGGACGGACACAATTGGACTCACATTCCAGGCTTGTGGAGGCTACCCTACTTCGATAAGCTACTTCTTCCCCACAACATAGATGTAATGCACAATGAGAAGAATGTTGCCGAGGCCATTTTTAGCACATTCTTTGACATTCCCGACAAGACGAAAGACAATGTTAAGGCTCGGCTCGATCAAGAGAAGATTTATAATCGGCCATCTCTCAACATGATCCACAGGCCAGCTACTGGTAAGTGGGAGAAGCCAAGAGCTAGTTACTGCCTAACCAGGGCTCAAAGGAAGGAAATATTGGAATGGTTTCAGATCCTAAAGTTTCCTGATGGGTATGCGTCAAATATAAGGAGAGGAGTGAATTTAGCAACAATGCGCATCAATGGCATGAAGAGTCATGATTACCACATCTTCATGGAACGTCTTTTGCCTGTGATGATTTGAGGCTATGTCCCCGACAATATTTGGAGAGTGATGGCAGAGTTGAGCTTCTTCTATCGACAACTTTGTGCCAAAGAAATAGATCCCGTGGTGATATCAGCTATGGAGCGTGAAGCACCTGTGTTGCTTTGCAAGTTAGAGAAGATCTTTCCACCTAGCTTCTTCAATCCCATGCAACATCTTATTCTGCATCTCCCGTATGAAGCAAGAATGGGGGGGCTAGTGCAAAATCGATGGATGTATCCTATTGAGAGGGAACAAAAGGATCTGCGAGGTAAAGCTAAAAACAAATCGCGTGTTGAAGCGTCCATAGCTGAGGCATACATCCTGGAGGAAGTGTCTAATTTCACTTCAATATACTACGGTGGCAATGTTCGCACAGTGCACAATCCAACCTCTCGATACAATGTCGGAATCTCTAAAAATGATTGCACCCTTAGCCTCTTTATGGGAATGGGTGACACTTCCAGCAAAGGATATCCAAGAGTTTTACAACAAGAAGAGTGGGAGATCGTGATGTTGTATGTCTTGACCAACCTCCATGAGGTGGAAGAGTACATAAGGTAGGCAACAATTTATTTATTCTGCTACAGATCATGATGGACTGATTCGAGCTACTGCTCTTGTTGCTTATAGGGAATTCATTGGGCAGGAGTGGAAGCAAAACCAAGATCCAACCGACAAGCAAATTGAGAAACTTCTCAAGAAGGGTGCTGGTCATGGCAAGCCTAATTTTGTATCTTGGTTCTTTGAAAAAGTAAAATTTATCTTACGTACTCATCCTTTTGCACCACATGAACCTAGTAACTAATAAATCAGGCCTATTCTGTTGAACATGTAGAGTGGCCGTGACAAATCTATGATCGGGAAATTGAGACAAGTTGGTCAAGGATGCCATTCGCGGGTAATGTCATATCGTACATATGATGTGAACGGATACCTCTTTCGAACAGCAAAATATGAGAGGGAACAACCTAATGCAACAACATTAAATAGTGGATTGGTGACTATGGGACAAGATGGTGTTGAGTACTATGGGAGACTCGAAGAAATATTAGAACTTACTTTCCATGGCAGAAATCCTATCACTTTAGTTCTGTTTAAATGTCATTGGTTCCATCCAATTCGGGGAGTGAGACGGGACCCTACGATTGGGTTGGTTGAAGTTGCACAATCAACTGTCCTACTAGCGAATGATCCATTTATTGTAGCCCAACAAGCAGCGCAAGTGTACTACGTCCCGTACCCATGCAAAACAGTGAGTAGACTAGTGGGTTGGTGGGTTGTACATAGGGTACAACAGCATGGTAAATTACCAACTCCTAATGATGAAGATTACGTACGTACATGTGCTGAACAATTTTTTCAAGAAGATGGACTACCAGGGGGTTTTGAAATTGTTATTGGGGAAGATGAAGACCCTATAGATGGCATTCAACATGATGCTGAGGAGGTTGTGAACAACATGGACTTGGAAGTACTTAGGCACTTAGATTTTGACAGTGGGGATGACATCCAAATCGAGGACGAGGAAGATGTTGTCTACTCTTCCGATAGTGATGATGACATTCCAATTGAAGTGGAACCCAGTTACGATGAATACTTCTAAACATGATGCTGTTGTACGTGTTTCATCTATTTGTTGTAGCTATATTAACATAACTGCATGTTTTCCTTTCTTTAACCCGCATTACACTAATTGTTGTAGCCCTATTAATTGTTGTTTAATTTTTTTCTAGGACACTGCAAAATGAGGGGAATCAGTGGGGCTGCATTCTCCAGCCGAGGCAGGCCTCTTTCAGGCAGAGGGACATGGGCAGCAGCAGCAGCCGGCACAGCTTCCACCAGAGCAGCCCAAGGATCCATAACAAGTAGAGGAAGGAGGGAAAGCATTAGAGGAAGAGGAAGAGGAAGAGGAAGAGGAAGAGGAAGAGGAAGGGTGGGGTCTATATCTACTGAGGAAGAGCAACCTAAGGAGGTTGAGGAAGAGCATCCTGAGGAGGTTGAGGAAGAGCATGAGGAGGACCATGTGGAAGAGCATGAGGAGGAGAATGTTCAGGAGGAGGGCAATGCAGATCCTTTGTGGATGCGAGGACCGGCTAACTTGCCAGAACGCCCGTCACGGGAAGAGGATAAGCCTATCATCGAACCTATCGGAGACACGTAAGTACAATTTTACACTTTCAGTAATTATGCCTTTATTGCAGACCTAAACTCAAGCTTTACACTAATGTGCAGGAATTGGATGGAACAAGGAGTAAAGTGCAGACTTCCTAATGGCATCATTCGTGTGTTGATACGAATGCATTATCCTGGCATGGTCAATATTGAAGGAACAGAGGTGCCTGCATGTACGTGGAAACACTATAAGGCCGCGCCTGATAGAGTTGATGAGGATGGAACACAGTTTGCTAATTCTTTAGAGCGGGTGGAGGAAAAATTATGGGTATGTTTCCATCTCTATTAACTAGTCTAGCACTGTTATTGTTCATTGGCTGATTGTTTCCACTATATGTATGATTGCAGTGGTGGTTTAGATGGCCAGAGGGAAAAGAGGCTACTTGTAGGAGGGTGGTCCGTAAGGTTGTGGCAAAGCTGATCCCGCAGATGTTTTATGAAGGACGCATCCAAGCTGTGATCTTTTACTACACACAAATCCTAAAAAAAGAAATGCGTAGGTCTGAGGCTTGCCGAACACGACTCACTTTGGAGGAATACATGCAGGTTAGACACTCTTTATTGTAGTACTTTGATAGAATATAAGAAAGCAGCAGGAGTAGGCAATACCTTGTCAACCATTTTCTTTATTGTACTACATTGATAGAGTATCTTGTAGGCAATACCTTGGTGGGCTAGGTCGTCCCCTAATGCATGGCGAGCTTTGGCGGAGAAAAATGGTGCAACGATCAGTGGTTAGAAGGCTCTACTTCTGCTAGGCAACGTAGAATGTTGATGAGGGGGCAGCACACCGTCAAGGCAGCGCATGCATGGCTCGTTATAAGAAGCAGATGGTATGTTTGTGAAATCTTAATGATCGAATGTTGTGACTAGATTCAATTATTTTGCTGTTTGTTTGTGCAGGAGAAGAAGCAAAATAGGGAAATGGGAGATGTAGAGGCATTTCTAGTAGCTAGGAGAGGTGATCAGGGGGGTACCTTTTGCAACCCACGAGCTGCGGAGGTCCTGGTGAGTCAATCGATTCTTCTTTGTCAACACTAATAATTTGTAATGAGCAAGGTATCCTGTGAAGCAATACTGATTGAAAGTTGCTGCTGCTGCTTATATGGAAGGAGGCATATACCCAAGCAGCTCAGGAGATTAATGGCCCAGACTTTGATGTCATGCATTCACCCATTGACGCAGCTGCAGTGTACAAGGCTGGAAAGGGCAAGAAACATGGCCGCCACATCATGGCTGACGGTTTCATCGACTCACGGATAAGTATCTCGGAGGGTCGGAGTGCATCGGGTAGTGCATCTATTGATGACATACGCCCTCAAACTCGGCTGCGGCCAACAGTTGACATCATTATGGAACTCAAGGAGGAGTTGGCAGCTGAAAAGGCAGCAAGGCTGCTGTCGGCGTAGAGACGCCTCTAGCGGTGATCCGGTTGGACCCCCTTTGGGATTCGGCCGGGGGCGCAGTGGATTTCCTCTTATGAACCGTAGACGGATCGAGAAGAGTGTGGATTTACTGCTAAGGACACAGGGTTTACCCAGGTTCAGGCCACCCGGAGGTGTAACACCCTACGTCCTGCTTTGGTTTTGTATTGATCTGTAAGGGGTATTCTGCTTACAATGGGAGTTCTTCCCTCTGTGCTCTAACCCTAACTGCCTTGCTCAAGGAACCAGCCGGAGAAGAAAGCCCTGGAGAGAAGATGTGTGTTTCGTTACCTAGCTACCTTTTGAACCAAGGAAAATCTAACCCTTTGCATGGCCTTGGGCCTCCCCTTATATACTTGGGGGGTTTCCACAGCGGCCATGCGGGTCCTATTGGTGACGTGGGCGCAACAGGGCGACCCACGCCCTTCAATTAATGCACGGCACCGACTTCCGCGCCGGGCGCATTCTCGCCATGCTTCCAAAGAGGGGATCTGACACCTTTTATTCCCGGTGGGTCCCACAAACGGAGACTTACCGGGCTCCTTCTGACAAAACGGGTGAAACACCCATCGCCGGGCCCCAGGGGTCAGCGACCAAGCCCGCGCACCGGGGCGCGCGGTGACGCGACCCAAGGGGGCAAAAAGCGTGACAGTGACTGGGGCGGGCGGTGCGGCGCGCCCGGTCAGTCAACAAAACTGTCAGACGGGCCCATCATCATGCGAAAGGTGATAGGCGGAGGAACCTATCGCCTGCGCGGGTGGGGCCCGGCCTGACCAACATCATGCCCTCATAGGGCTTAGGATTCCTTGTCGAAAAGACATGCATTAAATGCCCCTGCCAGAGCAGAGGCTTGCGGGAGAAGCCAACCATTTGATGACGAGGCTGGAAGTGGGCCCCACAAGGGGACCCGACGACCCCGAGCCCTACGTCACCGAGCGGCCCCTTCGACGCGAGGGGTGCCAGCTGTCCCAGGGTGCCCCCGAGTGATCCCGAGCGCTCGGGGAGCGCTCGCTGGGGGATCGCTCGGGACCCCTACGGGCGGAGATCCGAGGGGAGCGCTTGGGGGGGACGCCCCGAGCGCTCCACTGGGGCCCACGCACCCGGGAACGCCGGGCACTCGGGGAAGGGCCCCGGGTGCTCCCTTGATTCTTGAGCCTTGGGCTCTCGGGAGCCCAAGGCCCTTTCAGATGGTGGCCCACGGGCGCGGCGCACGAGGAAGGACCCCGAGGGCCCGGACTTGAACGCCGGTCCCACTTGGCTGCCGGGGCGGGGGCTAACCCGACCCGACCGCCACGTGGCTCGCTTCGCGGCATCTGGTTGGCCTCCGCCGGTGGTTCGGGGGACCCTGGGCCCCATTCTGCCGACAGTAGCCCCCGGCCTTGTCTCCCAGAGACGGCCCGATGGGCCGCGACTAGGGATAAGGCCTTATCTTCTTGGGCCAAGCGGGGATGCCGGCCCATCTTTATGCGCCCTACGGAGGGGCGCTTCTAATGCGCGCGGGGAAGGCGCGCGACTCTTCGCGCCGCGCGCTGGCGGTTGCGTGCCCCGGGTTTCGTGCGGCCGAATCTTTACTGCCATATGGCAGTAAATTCGCAGGCCATGATTACACGTCCTCCGGGTTTCGCGCGGCCGTCGCTTCACTGCCAACGGCAGCGGACTGACAACCCACGATTGCACGAAAAACGCTGCGTGCGGGCGGTTGATCTTCTGAGAAAGTCTCTTTCTTTAAAAGAAAAACACCCCCACACCTTTTCAAACTTCCGACTCCTGCGCAAACACTTCGTTTCCAAAGCTTTTGCGCTTGCTTCACCTTCTTCCTCTCGCCGCCACCTTCTTCGCCTCCGGGAACCTTTCTCTCGCCACCACATCGCCGCCACCATGACCCGCCGCAGGCACCGCTCAATCTCCCCGGAGCCGGAAGCCGTGATCCCCAAGTCCCGCCTCATCAACAGGGAGGCGATGGACAAGGTTCGGCTGCTGGTGGTACCTGAGGGTCGGCCAGACCCGACGACGGTCCGGGTAGCGACGTACCCGCCGGAGCCGCGGGCGGATGAGACGGTGATCTTCATCAGCTTCCTCGCCGCCGGGCTCCTTCCGCCTTTCTCGCCGTTCTTCATGGCGATCCTGGAGTCGTACGGGATCCACCTGCTGCATCTCACCCCTAACTCCGTGGTGGTGCTAGCGATCTTCGCCCACCTCTGCGAGATGTTCGTGGGGGTGAGGCCGTCGGTGGCCCTCTTCAGGCACTACTTCGTCCTCCGCACGGTCGGGAGGACCCGGGGCTCGGCCCGGGCGGAGGTCAGCGGCAGCGCGAACTTCCAGCTCCGATCGAAGGCCGCCAACCCCTACATTCCGCAAGATCTGCGGAACAAATGGGACGACTGGCGCCAGAGCTGGTGTTACGTCAACACCGACCCGGCGGAGTCGCTCCTTCTTCCCGAGGCGCCGGCGGAGCACCGCAAGTCGTGGGAGTACCTCGACGACGACGACAAGAACCTCTGGGTGATGGCGCACCGCATCTCCCAGCTCCGAGAGCTGGGCCTGGATGCCACCATGGTCGTCGGCGACTTCCTGCGCCGCCGGCTGGCGCCGCTGCGGGACCGCGAGCGACCGGCGTGGATGTACACCGGCGATCTGGACTACGGTCGGACGAGGGTCGGCGCCGACTCCAATCTGGGCGAGGAGGAGATGGCCACCAGCCTGAGGATACTGCTCGGGGTGTTGGACGTCTCCCGCGCTGAGCTGTCGCGGCCGGACTTGCCGCTCTACGTCGACGCGGAGCGGCAGTCCATCCTGGACATGATGCCGATATGCAACGAGAAAGGCATCGTGAGCCCGCCGGCGGATGGCGGGCGCAGGCCGGCCAGGCCGGCCGGGTCTATCAGAATCTTCTCGGACAAGGAGGAGGCAAAAGCGGCGCGCGCAGCTAGGGCACCGAGCGCCCCGGTTGCCGTCCACGACCCCGCCGACCCGAAGGGCAAGGGGCAAGCCCCGCCGCCACCGTCTCCGCCGCCGCGGCCCCAAGCGCCGAAGCCGAGGCCGCAAGCACCACCGCCCGCGAGGTGGCAAGCGGCCGGGATGGGGAGCAGCCGCGCCGGGCAAGGATCATCCGGGCAGGGCTCCTCTGGGCAGCGCCCTGCCGGGCCGCTGCCTCGGCCGCCTCCGCCGCCCGCGCGGCCTGCGGCACCGGGGGCCGGCGGCGGCCCTGGGCAACGGATTCTTGGGCAAGGGCCTTCGGGGCAGCGGCCCTCTGGACCGCCGCCTCCGCCACCCGCGCGCCCCGCGGCGCCGGGGGCCGGAGGCGCCGGGCAAGGATCCTCGGGGCAGCACCCCTCCGAGCCGCTCCCTCCGCCGCCTCCACCGCCCATGCGCCCTGCGGCGCCGGGGGCCGGTGGCGGTTCTGGGCGAGGGCTTTCTGGAGCCACGCCGACCGGAGGCTCATCGGCGACGGGCACAGGCGCCGCTGCCGGACAGAAAAGGAAAGGCCCGACGTCGCCTCCTGGCGTGGGACGCCAGGTCCCGAAGGGCTCGTGGCGGTAAGCGAGAGCTTCCCCCCACCTTTTCTCTTTTTGGCTAAGACTTCTGCTCGGGCACTGACCCGAACTTGGCTGTGTTTGCCTTTTCAGGGAGAGTAAGAAGTCTCGGACATCCCCGATCTCTCCTACTGCTCCGAGGGCTCCGCCAACCCCGAGCGCGACTGCGGGCCCGAGAGCTCCGGAGGCCCCAAGCGCGGCAGCGGTTGCGAGCGGGGCTTCGGCTCCGAGCGGCCCTTCGGCTCAGGGCGAGCCGGCGGGCCTACCCCCGAGCGCGCCCTCCGCTCTGAACGGTCCCACGGCCCCGAGCGAGCCGGTGGGCCCGGCACCGAGCGGGGCTACGAACCCGAGCGATCTCCCGGCCCCGAGCGGTCCCTCGGACCCGAGCGCGCCTACTCCCCCGAGCGCGAGCCCAACCCCGAGCGCGACACCTGCGCCGAGAGCTGAGGCCGCCTCAGGAGAGGAGGCTGCTCCGAGCGTGGAGACGGCCGCGCCGGAGGCAACGGAGATGCCGGAGGCGATGGAGAGCGCCGCCCCGGCGGGGGACGAGCTGCGTGCCGCCGAGCCCGAGGGGCGGGCGGCGGCACTTGGTCAAGAATTGGCCCTGGTGGAGGGGCCCGAGAGGATCCGACCCGAGGAAGGGGCCGGGGCCTCAACCGTGGCTGGGCGTGCCGAGCCCCAACAGGAGGAGGAGTCTCAATTTTTTCGACGTCCTCGTCCTGACAGGGACAGGGAGGCCCCCGAGAGCGGTCGCCTCGGAGGGTCCCCGCCGATGCGTTCGACGCGGCGCATGCAGCCATCGACAAGATCCAAGAGGACCTCACCTCTAAGGAGAAGGCCTTAGAGGAACGGGAGAAGTCCTTGGACGAGCGGGAGGGGACCTTGGAGGACCGGGAGGCCATGCTCGCGAAGGCAGTGGAGGACTTCTCGGTGCGCCTGCGCATCGCGAAGCGAGAGCACGAGAACGACACCGCCGACCTCGAGCGCCAGCGGGAGAACGTGGACGAGATGAGGAGGGAGGCTATCTCGTGCACGCGGGAGCTCAACCGGCTGGAGCGGGACCTCGACCGGCGGGCCTCGCTGCTCGAACCGCGCGAGCGGGACTTAGAGGCGCGGGAGAAGCGCGCCGACGAGGAGCGGGCGCGGCTGGAGGAGCGTGCCGACGACCTCACTCGCTGGGAAGATCAGCTCCAACTCCGGGAGAGCGACGCCGACACGAAGGCGCAGGAACTCAGCCGCCGCGAGCAGGAGCTTGAGAAGGGGGCCAACTCACTGGAGGCTGAAATCCAGACGCGCGTCGAGGCCGCCCGCTCGGAGCTCGCCAAGGAGATGGAGGATCTTCGCACGCAGGTCTGAAACCTTCAGGAGCGGCTCGAGGACTCGCGCCTCTCCAAGCGCAACGTCCAAGCCAAGCTTCAGGAGGTGGAGGGAGCGAGAAAGCGCGAAGCTTCGGAAGCGGCCGCGGCGCTGATGGAGCTGGAGCGGGAGAATGGGCGGATCCTCCACGAGCGGCGGGAGTCAACGCAGCTGATGCGGGAACTCTTCTCCCGCGCGAAGGAGGTCGTCCTGGTCGCTGGGCTCGGCGAGGCGTCCTTGCCGGGGAGGATCGACGAAAACCCCGGGAACCTCGCGCTGGGCTTCCAAGACATCACCGAGCGCCTTGAGGGACTCGGCGAAGCCGTGCGCAGCCGACTCGAGGAAGAAGGCCGGGAGTTGGCGGTCGTGGTGGCGGAGCACACTTTGACGTGCTACCGCAGCCGCGACCCTAACTTCTCCTTGGAGCCAGCCTTGGAGGGGGTCGACGAGGCCGGCGAGGAGGAAGCCCACAGGGCGGTCCGTGGGGCGGCCGAAGAGATCGCCCAACGGTTTGCCCGCGTGGAAGAGCCCGGCGACGCCGGCGGTGACGGCGCCGGCGAAGCGTAGCTTCTCCTTTTATCTTCTTTTTGTTGTTCTTAGCTCGGGGCGAAGCCCCTTTGTAAGAACTTTTGCTTGAAGCTTTTGTAATGCAAAGAACCCTGGCCCGAAGCCCTTTGTCCCTTGCTTTTTTCTTGTTATTGTACTTGCGCTGGAACTTGCTTCTTTCCTTGCTGCTTCGCGTGAAGCGTTTGGCTCTTGCTCGGAGAAAGACGAAGAAAGGTCCTCGGGTCCCCCGAAGGCCCCAAGCCCCCGAGAGCTTGACGCGGCGCTGCTGAAGCAGAGGAAATTCCACCCTCGGGACACCGAGTGTCCCTGAGCCGAACTCTTGATTTCGTCGCTTGCCTGCAAAAAATTGCCCAAGTCTTGGCGCTCGGGGCAATTGTTGGGACGAGCAGTTATTGGTATATGTCATGCTAACCGTAGGATATTTGTGTACTTTTTCTTATTTTGGAGAACTTTCATTTTTACACGACAATATTCCCTCGTGCCTCTGGAATGCTACTGGGAAAACCGCCGGGCGCGGGCGCGAGCGCGTAGGGTAGTTGGGCGGCTTAATTGCCAGGCTGATGTCGAGGGTTAAGGAACCAGGCAAGACATCAGGGCTTTGAGCGGACAACCCGAAGCACTCCCCGCGACTCTCGTCGCTACCTTCGGGTAAACCCTTCGCGAGTACAGGCGACACTTGGAAAAATTGGCGAGTGAAAACTATTCGCTCGGGCGATGCGCGGGAGCTTTTAAAAACATATGGAAAAGATTTAGAAGCTTAACTCGGGGATTAGGCTCCTTGTTGTGTTTGTGCCCTGAGGCTTATCATTGATGCAACGAGCGGTGCCCGAGCATTCCGTCGGGGTGAACCTACTTACTTAATGAGCAATTATATGGCTTACTCAGCAAAAAGGACCTTTTCCGTGGGTTTTTCGAGGGCTCGCCTGTTGTCACGGCCCGCGGGTTTTCGGAACTGCCAGCCTGTCCCGAGCACGAAGAGTGAGGCTACCTGAATGACATGTAGTTGGGTAGCGCTCGGGGTTGCTGACCAGCGGAGCACGGGTGGCCAGGGGCTTATTTGCCCTGACTCGGATGTGCTCGGGGTACAGCTAAACACCCGAGTGTCTTACGGCCCGCGAACAGTCATTGGACTCGCTCGACCGCTCGTACTCGGACGGGTGGGGCCTACTCGCACCGGGGGGGACTCGGGGTCCCGAGGAAAACGCGGAAAAAGACTAATTTGCTGGATAGCGAGAGGATATTGATATAGAAATCGACATTGAACAAGGAATCCACACAAAGGAAAATTGCATTTTTATATTGATAATAATGCTAATTTAATAGCTTGGGGTACAAGGGAGCCCCCGAGCGCTGGCGCGAGCGCGTGGGATACTCGGGTGACCTTGGGCCGGACTGGTGCTCGGGGCTAAGGAACCAGGCCGAGCAGCCAGGGCTTAGGGTGACAGACCCGGAACTTCCCGTGACTCACCTTTGGCACTCGGGGAGCCGACCCTAAAAAGCAAAAACTTACCCGGGCCATTCACGGGAAAAACTTGCGCAAGAGCTCGATGTTCCATGCGTTCGGTAGCGGCATCCCGTCTTCAGTAGCTAGCCTCACCGAGCCTGGCCGAGTGACTCTAGTCACTCGGTAGGGTCCCTCCCACATGGGGGAGAGCTTGTTCTTCCCTTCCCACGTCTGGACGCGGCGAAGCACCAGGTCTCCGACTTCAAGAGACCTCGGTTTGACGCGGCGTTGATGATAGCGCCGGAGGCTTTGTTGATATCTGGCGGCACGGAGGGCAGCTCGACACCTGTGCTCTTCCAAGAAGTTGACGTCTTCGACCCTGCGTTGATCTTGATCTTCCTCCGAGTACGCCGCCACCCGAGGGGAGCGAAAGGCAAGCTCGGAGGGAAGGACTGCTTCTGCCCCGTAGACGAGGAAGAAGGGGGTTTCGCCGGTCGCCCGACTGGGGGACGTCCGGATTGACCAAAGGACAGCCGGGAGCTCTTCTATCCAGCCAGCTCCGCACTTCTTGAGCCTGTCGAACGATCTTGTTTTGAGCCCCCGAAGGACCTGAGCATTCGCACGCTCGACCTGTCCATTTGCTCGGGGGTGAGCGACAGAGGCGAAGCAAATTTCTGTCCCGAGGGCTTGGCAGTACTCGAGGAAGGCATCACTCGTGAACTGAGTGCCGTTGTCGGTGATGATGCGGTTAGGCACCCCGAACCGGCTCATGATGCCTCGGATGAACTTGATCGCTGACTGCTTGTTGATCTTGACAACTGGCTCAGCTTCCGTCCACTTGGTGAACTTGTCGATGGCGACATAGAGGTACTCGTAGCCCCCGATCGCTCGGGGGAACGGGCCCAAGATATCCAGCCCCCAGACCGCGAAAGGCCACGAGAGGGGGATGGTGTGAAGTGCCTGAGCGGGCTGATGTGTCTGCTTGGCGTGGAACTGGCAGGCCTCGCAGCGTCGAACCAGCTCAAAGGCGTCCTCGAGGGCTGTCGGCCAGTAAAATCCTTGCCGAAAGGCTTTACCGACCATCGTGCGAGACGATGCATGGCTACCGCACTCGCCCTCATGGATATCCACGAGCATGTCGTGGCCTTCTTCCCGGGAGATGCATTTCATGAGAATGCCGTTGGTACCGCGCCGATAGAGGTCCCCATCTACGAGCGCGTACCTTTTTGATTGCCGCGCGATTCTTTCCGTAACGGCTTCGTCTTCGGGAAGGATGTTTTCTTTCAGGTATCCTCGGATCTCGGAGATCCAGGAGGTGTCCTGAGAACAGGTGGCAAGCACGAGGTGCTCGCCCGGCGGCGGCCTGATGGGAGGATCTCCCACTGAAGGCGCCACCTGGGTAGACTCGCCTTGGCGCGAGGTTCCCCCTTCGTCTTGGTCGGCGGCCTCGACGGACGGCCGAGAGAGCCTTTCTTCAAAGGTCCCAGCCAGAACCGGCTCCCGAGAGGAGGCCAGTCGCGATAGGACGTCAGCAGCGTCGTTGTAACGGCGAGGGATGTGCTGGAGCTCCAGCCCATCAAAGCGCCGCTCCAACTTCCTGTCTTCGCTCAGGTATGCCGACATTTGAGGGTCCGAGCACTGGTACTCCTTTGACACCTGATTGACGACTAACTGGGAGTCGCCTTTGACGAGCAGATGGCGGATCCCGAGGGATGCGGCGGCGCGCAGCCCTGCAAGGAGGCCTTCGTACTCTGCCATATTGTTGGTGGCGCGGAAGTGCAACTGCACGACGTACTGGAGTGTTTCACCTGTCGGGGAGGTGAGAACCATTCCAGCCCCCGCTCCCTTGAGCGTGAGGGAACCGTCGAAGTGCAGAGTCCAATGCTCGGTTCCTCCTTGTCCCGGGTTGGCGGAGAGTTGCTCGCTTTCGTCTTCTGGCACGGGCGTCCACTCGGCGACAAAGTCAGCCAGAGCTCTGCTTTTGACAGCGTGATTGTTGACGAAGCACAGATTGAACTCACCGAGCTCGATGGCCCACTCGACGACTCGCCCAGTGGCCTCCCGGTTGCGGAGGATGCGCTCGAGGGGGTAGGACGTAACCACCCGCACCTCGTGCGCTTGGAAATAGTGCCGAAGCTTCCTCGACGCGACGAGCACCGCGTAGAGTAGCTTCTGAGCTTGAGGGTAGCGCGTCTTGGCATCGCGCAATACTTCGCTGATGAAGTACACAGGACGTTGCTGGAGGCGCACCTGGGAAGGAGGTTCCTCGGACCCAGCCCCCGAGCGGATGATCTTGCTCTCTAGCAAGGCGGGTTGCTCGGGCTCGCTTGGGAGGCGGGACCCAGGGTCCTCCTCGGGAACGTGGTCGCTCGGGGACGCGGCCCCGGGGACACCGCTCGCCTCCCCGAGAGCTTCGCTCGGGAGCTCGCTCTCGGGGGCTCTTGTCGACTGCTCGGGGTCACCGCTCGGGAGCGGGGGCCCGAGAGCCTTTGCCTTGTCAGGGGGTGGCGGGAACTCGGTCCCGACCTCCCGCTCGACGACGAGGACAGCGCTCACCACCCGGGGCGTCACCGAGAGGTAGAGGAGCAGAGGCTCCTCGGGTCTTGGCGCCACCAGGACCGGGGGCGAGGTGAGATACTTCTTGAGGCCCTCAAGGGCCTGCTCGGCTTCTGGGGTCCACTCGAAGTGGCCCGACCTCTTGAGAAGCTTGAACAAAGGGAGACCCCGCTCCCCGAGCTTGGAGATGAAACGCCCCAAGGCGGCCATGCAGCCCGTTAGGCGCTGCACGTCCTTGAGACGAGCCGGCGGGCGCATCTGGTCGATGGCCCGGATCTTCTCGGGGTTGGCTTCTATGCCTCGGCTCGAGACCAAGAAGCCGAGAAGCTTGCCGGATGGAACCCCGAAAACGCACTTCTCGGGGTTCAGCTTCATGCGAGTCCCGCGGAGGCTATTGAAAGTCTCGGCGAGGTCCTCGATGAGCGTCTCCTCGCGTCTTGACTTGACGACGAGGTCGTCGATGTAGGCCTCAACGTTGCGACCTAGCTGCGACTACAAAGTAATACGCATAGCCCGCTGATAGGTTGGGCCAGCGTTTTTCAACCCAAAAGGCATGCGGACATAACAAAAGGTCCCCGCAGGGGTTGTAAATGAAGTTTTTTCTTCATCCTTTACAGCCATGCTAATCTGGTGATAACCAGAGTAGGCATCTAAAAAATAGAGGAGATCACACCCTGCGGTGGAATCTACTATCTGATCGATGCGAGGTAAAGGAAAAGGGTCTTTCGGACAAGCCTTGTTGAGGTCGGTGTAGTCCACGCACATCCTCAGCTTGCCGTTCGGCTTGGGCACGACAACGGGGTTGGCGAGCCATTCGGGGTGGAGGACCTCTCGGATGAAGCCGGCTGCGAGGAGCCTGCTGACTTCATCACGGACGAACTCCTGCCGTTCTGGTGCTTGACGGCGCACCTTCTGCCGGATCGGTCGAGCGTCGGGGCGCACGGCGAGGCGATGCTCAGTCACTTCCCTAGGGACCCCGGGCATGTCGGACGGTTGCCATGCAAACACGTCAGCGTTTGCCCGGAGGAAAGCGACGAGCGCGCCTTCCTATTTGGCGGCCAGGCGGCCGCCGATCTTGACGGTCTTGGACGCGTCTTGCCCAAGGACCACCTCCTTCACGGGGACGGAGTCATCAGCAGTGACTCTCGCCTTGGTCGGGGGCAGACCCGAGGACTCGGGGAGCTCGGGGGCGTCGTCGATGGCCGCGGCAACTTTGGAGAAGAGTTGCTCGGCGCAGGCGACGGAGCCCTGGATGTCGGCCGGCACGGTGATGGTGCCGTTGGGACCCGGCATCTTGATCGTCAAGTAGGCATAATGGCAAGCCATCATGAACTTGGCGAGCGCCGGACGCCCCAAAATGCCATTGTAGGGGAGCTCGAACTCGGAAACATCGAAGATGATGTTCTCGGTCCGGTGGTTGCCCTTGGTGCCGAAGGTGACCATCAAGGACACCTGGCCCAACGGCAAGGTGAGGCCGGGGGAGACGCCGTAGAACGGCAGCGTCGGCTTCAGATCCCCCCGGGGTACCTGCATTTTGCCAAACACTTCGGGGGACAGGAGGTTAAGTCCCGCGCCCCCGTCGACCAGCATGCGGGTTACCTTGATATTGCAGATGGTGGGGGAGACGACGAGCGGGAAACGGCCCACGCCCGAGATATTCTCGGGATGGTCCGAGCGGTCGAATGTGATCGGGGACCCCGACCACTTGAGTGTTCGGGATGCGTCGGCGCTCGGGGTTGCCGAGCACACCTCACGTGCCAGGATCTTGAACTGGCGGCGTGAGGTGGGCGCGAAGGCGCCGCCGCTGATGCACGCCACCGCCTGCGGCTCCTGGAAGCCAAGGTCTTCCTCCTGCCCGTCGGGGTCGTCGCCGCCCTCGGTGCGGCGCTCCTCCCGCTGCTTCTTGTTCCTCTCGGAGAGGTACTTGACCGTCCGGCACTCGGAGAGATCGTGCCGGTCGGTCTCGTGAATAGGACACCACAGGCCCGAGCTCGGCTGGGGAGCTCGGGGTGGCTTCTTGCCGCCGCTCGGCCCGGCGTGCGGAGGCTTGCGAGGCTTTGCCTCCGCCGCAGCGACGGGCTCGGACTTACGCTTCTTGCCCTTCTTGTCCCGCTTCCCAGCGGGGCGAGAGGGGCCGGCGCCGTCGACCGCTGATTGGTCGGGGCGCGGGTCGTGCCAGGCACGGGCTTCAGCCGCCTTAGCGCACTTGTCCGCGATAGCGAACAAGTCCGCGGTGGACTGGATGTCCCGAGTGCCCATCTTCTCAAGCATCTTTTCGTCGCGGACTCCCTGATGGAAGGCGACGATGACGGCCTGAGGGGTTATCTTGGGGATGGTGTTGCGCACCTGGCTGAAACGCTGGATGAAGTGCCGCAACGTCTCCCCTTTTCGCTGGCGGAGAGCGTGGAGATCGCTCTCCGTGCCAGGGCGCTCGAAGGTGCCCTGGAAGTTCGCCACAAACTGGTGGCACGGGTCCGCCCAAGATGAGACAGAACCTGGGGGGAGGTTCATGAGCCAGGACCGAGCCGATCCCTTCAGGGCCATCGGAAACCAGTTGGCCATGACCTTCTCATCACCTCCAGCAGCCTCTATCGCGGTGGGGTAGATCTGGAGGAACTCTTCGGGATGGAAAGATCCATCGTACTTCTGTGGCAGCTCTGGCCGGAACTTGTTCGGCCAGGTGACGCGGCGAAGCTCGGTGGTGAAGGCCTGGCAGCCCGTCCCGCAACGGGGGGTGCCGGGCTCCCCACCCTGCTGGACGCGACGGTGCGCCCGGGAGCGCGCGCGGCCGGCGGTAGGGCCGGAGGAGGATTGGCCCTCGTCCACCCTATCGCACTCGTGCTGGCGCTCGATGATGGTGCGCGCGTCAACGCCTTCTCTGCGCCTGTCAAGGCGGTGGCGAAGATCCTGGGCGTTCCCCCTGGCGGGAGAAGCGACCGAAGGAGGAGATGCGCCGCTCCGGCCACCGGCCGACCCGCGCTGTGGATGCGGTGGCGCCGGCGGCGAGGCCACGGAGGGGCCAGCGCGGGCGCCGCCACGCACGGATGAGGCGCGGGCGCTCCTGGCCGCCGCTTGGCGACGGGCGGTGCCGACCAGGTCGGCGAGGTCCTGGAGCCATGGGCCCACAGGGGATGCAGCCTCCACGGGGACGGGAGGATGCCAGAGGAGGAGCTGCGCCGCCTGCAGCGTGCTCAACTCCCCGGGATCCGCGAAGTCCAGCCGGCGGCGAGGCGGCAACGGTGGGGCAGATCCGGCGGCAGCCCCAGAAGGCCGCGCACGTGCACGCAGCTCAAAGTCAGCGATCGCCGACGTGCCGCCAGACCTGTTGTCGCCCCCTTCCGGGTTGGAAGGGTCCGACTCAGATGAAGGTCCGGACAGGCTCACCCTTCCGCCACCGGCAGGCGGACGGGAATCCGCCATGGAGGTAGGTTCGAAGAAAATCCTAAGCGCCCCCTACCTGGCGCGCCAGCTGTCGACGTAGAGACGCCTCTAGCGGTGGTCCGGTTGGACCCCCTTTGGGATTCGGCCGGGGGCGCAGTGGATTTCCTCTTATGAACCGTAGACGGATCGAGAAGAGTGTGGATTTACTGCTAAGGACACAGGGTTTACCCAGGTTCAGGCCACCCGGAGGTGTAACACCCTACGTCCTGCTTTGGTTTTGTATTGATCTGTAAGGGGTATTCTGCTTACAATGGGAGTTCTTCCCTCTGTGCTCTAACCCTAACTGCCTTGCTCAAGGAATCAGCCGGAGAAGAAAGCCCTGGAGAGAAGATGTGTGTTTCGTTACCTAGCTACCTTTTGAACCAAGGAAAATCTAACCCTTTGCATGGCCTTGGGCCTCCCCTTATATACTTGGGGGGTTTCCACAGCGGCCATGCGGGTCCTATTGGTGACGTGGGCGCAACAGGGCGACCCACGCCCTTCAATTAATGCACGGCACCGACTTCCGCGCCAGGCACATTCTCGCCATGCTTCCAAATAGGGGATCTGACACCTTTTATTCCCGGTGGGTCCCACAAACGGAGACTTACCGGGCTCCTTCTGACAAAACGGGTGAAACACCCATCGTCGGGCCCCAGGGGTCAGCGACCAAGCCCGCGCACCCGGGCGCGCGGTGACGCGACCCAAGGGGGCAAAAAGCGTGACAGTGACTGGGGCGGGCGGTGCGGCGCGCCCGGTCAGTCAACAAAACTGTCAGACGGGCCCATCATCATGCGAAAGGTGATAGGCGGAGGAACCTATCGCCTGCGCGGGTGGGGCCCGGCCTGACCAACATCATGCCCTCATAGGGCTTAGGATTCCTTGTCGAAAAGACATGCATTAAATGCCCCTGCCAGAGCAGAGGCTTGCGGGAGAAGCCAACCATTTGATGACGAGGCTGGAAGTGGGCCCCACAGGGGGACCCGACGACCCCGAGCCCTACGTCACCGAGCGGCCCCTTCGACGCGAGGGGTGCCAGCTATCCCAGGGTGCCCCCGAGTGATCCCGAGCGCTCGGGGAGCGCTCGTTGGGGGATCGCTCGGGACCCCTACGGGCGGAGCTCCGAGGGGAGCGCTTGGGGGGGACGCCCCGAGCGCTCCACTGGGGCCCACGCACCCGGGAACGCCGGGCACTCGGGGAAGGGCCCCGGGTGCTCCCTCGATTCTTGAGCCTTGGGCTCTCGGGAGCCCAAGGCCCTTTCAGATGGTGGCCCACGGGCGCGGCGCACGAGGAAGGACCCCGAGGGCCCGGACTTGAACGCCGGTCCCACTTGGCTACCGGGGCGGGGGCTAACCCGACCCGACCGCCACGTGGCTCGCTTCGCGGCATCTGGTTGGCCTCCGCCGGTGGTTCGGGGGACCCTGGGCCCCATTCCGCCGACAGCTGCGGATGGAGGAAATAATCCAGGTTTGTTGTAGATAGAAAATTCAATCATTTAGCTACTTTGGTCCTTTGTTTAATGAAATATTTTCCAAACTGCAGGGCTTAGTGAATGGCACGACTCCAAGGCCACTAGTGACTACATTATCTACTCCGGTTGGTTTTCTTCACTTTCTTTGACATTTCCCAACTGCAGGGCATAAATGCGAACTTCACATATGTCATTAAAATTGCAGGGAACAGCTGGATCAACCGCAAATCGTAATGTTGTTGACGGTCCAGCCGGAGGTAGTATATCTAGCCCAGTCAGAGATCGTGTCGAGTCCAATGGCGAGAGGACACTTTAATTTGTCACCTACACAAAGTAAGTCATTACTACCATTTTTTATCCTTATGATCCTCTTGGATGCAAATTACCTAGTGAAGATGATGAAACAAATATTTCAAATGTAGTTTCTTAAGTAGAATGGAAGAGCTCACTCTAATTGAAAGTCTTTGACATTAATGTGACACCATTTTATTGATGAAGAGTATAGTCGATAAATACAATATGAGTACTTTACATCCCTGTTTTTCAGTGCAACTTATCACTTACTAGCATATGGTTTGTTTTGATGTTCCAAAATAGCTAGTAGAAGCATCTGACCAAATCAACTTACTCATTGCCTGTGCTTTGCATTCTTTATGGCAGGATGTTTTCTTGCAGCTGCTGAAAAGGTATTACTGCTGAAAAGGATGTTTTCTAGAGATAGCAGTTTTCTTCTAGTCACATTATGGAGCTTGTGATCTATGTCTGTATATATGTGCCACCTTTACATGATGACTGAGAGAAGAATAAATAAAATTGATCTCTATTGTTTGCAGATGAGCATTGGGAGTAGCAGATGAGCACTGGGAGCATTGGGAGTAGCAGATGAGCACTGGGAGCATTGGGAGTAGTTATGGATTGTCAAACATGCATGTTAACTTGTGTATGTGTGTAACAGCCTTGGGCTATGTGAATTATGATTATGGAACCTGATTGCGTATGTGTGTAGCAGATGATTAAACTTCTTGGATTGTGGAACCTGATTGTGTATTATGATTATGGAACCTGCTATGTTTATTTGTTGTATATGTTATCTAGAAAATGCTACTTTTCTTTGACTGTCACAGATGAACGAGCTGCCGAGAAACTTTGCAGAGATTCAAGACTAGGGAATTGAGGTAATATGCTTTGTTCCTGCTAATCTTAAGTAATAACTTTTTTGAAGACAGATCTTAGATATATATGGATTTGTTATATTATGGTGGACATACATGAGCACTTCCCTTTTCCTTGTAAATATGTTCTTTTAGCCCGACTAGATGTTCTTTTATCTTCCTTTAACTACTTAAAGGATGTTCTTGCAATTGGTTGTATGATATTATGTGCTAGATGTTGAAAAAAAATATCTGAGCTAATTACCCAGCTTTGTACATACATGACCTTCTTTTTGTGTATGCTCTGTTCAGTTCGAAATTTCCCTTTGTTTGTGCATAACTAATTATCTTAAATTTTAGTTGTACCTAATCATGTGCATTTTTGAAGTAACTAATTATTCTTTTACTCTCAGAGTGTAGGATAGCCTATATATATTTTTCAAGTTCTTGCTGGCTTGAGGGGAAAAAGGAAATATGGATAATTTGTGCTACAATATTTTTGGAGTTGATCATCGTTGATTTTTGGTCGTATAGGCCCTGCCTGTTGATGTGCTGGTTCAACTGGAAAGCATAGGAAGACCAACAAGCTTGAGGTAATGTTTCATACTGATTATATATATCCACTACCAGAATTTGCTAATTTCCCTAGTGCGAAGGACTCGTGAGTATATATGCTTGGGGGGCTGCAGCCCTTGCTCATTTGTACAGAGAATTGTCTGTTGCAGTAACACCGAATGCTACTACCCAGTTCCTCGGCAACGCAACTCTGCTGATGGTATTATCTCTTGTGTGAACAAGTTTCTACTGTTATTTGTAGTTTTGAACCATCTTCGTACTAATTAGAGCTTTCCCTTGTTCCTGCAAGGCTTGGATTTATGAGGTACCTTCCTTTAACTCAACCCCAACAAAAGAATCAGAACACCTTGCTGCCCTGGGTGTGCCGATGGAATTTTGGAGGAGCAGTACGTGGACAGAGAAAGAAAGTTATGGAATGGAGAAAAGTTTTTGAGCATCTTCAGTTGTAGCAGATGATTACTTGGGAGTAGTTTTCTTCTTGGATTGTGGAACCTGATTGTGTATTATGATTATGGAACCTGCTATGTTTATTTGTTGTATATGTTATCTAGATAATATTTCTATTTTTTTAGTATATGCTTATATATTATTGGATTATCAAACATGTGTTTGCCGTATATGTTATGTACAAAATATTTGGGAGATCAATTGTGAATTTAAGAGTGGCAGTAGGTTGTGGAATGGCAATAGGATGAGCTGGAATGTGTGCTATTGGGCTTGAATGATCGCTAGGTATGAAATGCATGGTCCAGGCCCAAAAAAACGTTCCCGAGTGTCTATAACACTCGGGAAAGGATAACAGGTGGCGCCACAACGATATACTGTGCGGCAACAGCTAAACTCTTTCCCGAGTGTCGGACACTCGGGGAACTATCCCGTTACCGTTTTTGACAAGCCGTGCACAAATTATGTCCCGTGTGTCAGATATTCCCGAGTGTTTACCAGACACTCGGGGAATATTAACTCTCCCGAAGGTTACTGATAAAGCACTCGGGAAAGGAAAACTTTCCCGACTTTAGTGTCCCGAGTGCTATTTACCGAGTGTGCACCTTCGGGAAACATATTCCCGAGTGTTTGGTGATGTGTCCCGAGTGTCCGTGGCACTAGGGAAATTAGCAAATTCTGGTAGTGAGTAGCCTAGAAGAGAGAAATGGTGAAGCTACTATTCACCGTAGAATATATATTTTTTGTTTATTTTAACATGTGTTGTGTTCTAAATTGGATTTTTTAGTATGCTAGATTTTATTACAATCTACATAAGCAAAAATATTTATAAATTTTATGAAATTTTGGTGGTATTAACATGTGCCGGTAGCATAGTAGCACCAAATGGCTCGGTACCGCAGGAACTTAATTCTCTCGTTACCATACATGCCCCACGATGAATTTGGTTGTAGACTAGCTATATTGGTTACCACAGGAGAGGCCTCATAGATAGGAGCATCATACTTGCCTAGTGACTTTGTGAAATGTGACGTTTTCTTTAATGTTTTCGCTTCTATTTTTTTTTAAACGAATGCAACGTCTGTGTCATCGTGCTCCATTTTTTCCTTTGTATTGGCGCTTGATGCATTCCATTTTCAGTCACAAAAGTCAGGGGATATCTTCAGTAAACATGAAGGCCATTCTTATCTTTATTCTTTAGCTCCAAGCCAAGCAAGGTAGCATGCATGCATGCACTTTGGTAAAGGAAAAGCATCCGTGCATGCTTTGGTAAAGGAAAAGGCTAAAATCAAAACTACCCATACGATCGCAAATACAGGTTTCGATGCAACCGGCTAGCATTGAGAGTTCATCACTCTCTTGTTTCCTCTCGTTCCTGTTCACCTCGTTTGCCTGCTACCTGCTACGAGTGAAGTCACTTACTTTTGTTTCCTTGAGAAATTAGACAAGACCAACATGGACATGTATTAAGGAGCTTCTTCCTCCGTGGCATGTTGTTTACAACTTTTTCCTGTGGACTAAGCCTATGAATCGAATAATAATGTCGATGCACAACCACATGTGGCACTGCAGGTGAAGAGATCTGGAGGAGCAGATGGCTTAGATTCATATGTTCTTTTGCTCTTTCATAGAGAGATTCATATCGTGATTGGAGAAGTATGCTTCTATACATACTATTTCACAATAAGATAGCTAGTTGTTTTACTATTTTTGCTTTTTTGCTTACGTTCGAGGTTTCTTGTTTTATGATTTGAACATTGCAGATTCTCACCTCAGTTCTCTTGAGAAAACACATATCTTCAATCTTCAAGGGGAAGCGAAAAGATGATGGGGTAATTCACCACCTTTACTATTGGTATTATTTTGACATGCACTATCACTCTAAATAGTTTTGTATTTACTAGTTTTGACCGCTCATATTCATATAAGTTCTTCCGAAAGGGAGGAAATTATTTATAGGGAAATTACATGCACATTATACGTATGCTAATAGAAAGCGTATGTTCTTCAAAAGGGGGAAAAATTCCACATAGAAATGAATAAGTGTGTTCCTTATTTCAACTTATTTCTTAGAGGTAATTGATTTGCTCATTTCAGAGGTAATTTATTTGCTACTGACATATCTATTATCTACATCCATCGGGCTACTTATCTATCTATCAATCTATCTGTAATTTGAGGCTCTCCGGCCTAGACCCACGTTCCTAGAAGTTACAAGGTTAACAATTGCGTACCACACAAATTGGAGAAAAAAACTTTGAAACTATAAAGTATCAATCACTCTTTGTTGCGGGTTTATTGGACAACATGTTTTTTTCCTACTACCAACGTGCATATATGAACATTCTCAGACTATTTATAAATTCTAAAGGATATCCTAGTGATGTGTCTTCTCATGAAAGAGAACATATAGTTTAATAAACTTCCACCATTTCTCAAAAGTGTACATTCTTTTAAGCACCTCTTACCAATTTATGATCTGAGGTTAATATTTATAATTAAGTTCAATCTGATGGCTACTGTTTTAAAGATGGTGTGTCTTAGCGTGGATGTTACATTTCCTGATTTTTCATGAATATTTCTAAATCATTTGCACATTATTTTATCAAATTTCCTTTTTTTTGGGTATTTTTTCTGGAACATTTGTGATTTTTGAATTATTTGCTAGCTTTCTTGAATTTCCTTTTTTTCTAGAACATTTACTTTTTTTTTACATAACCACATTTCCTGTTTTTATCCTAGAACATTTACATCTCAGAAAAGAGTTAAAAGGTGCCACAGTAAAGAGTTAACATGACCACAAGTTGTTAGCTGGACTTGTAAAATGCTAGCCGGTGGTCATCAGCTCTTCCTGGAAATACCAGGAAGTAATCCATGTTTGGTTGCAAAATGTTAATGTGATACAGGAGAAACCAAAATCTGGTTGATATGTGCGAAATCAAGCATCATTAGCTTTCTTGTGTGGTATATTATTCGGTATAGCTATAATACCATGAAGACATCATAATTCTGAGCAAATATAACGAAGAATGACACGAGAATCCCTGTTTAGCACAGTAGCACAACTCAGAATAAGAAGACCAACAGTAAGATTAGTTTAACAGACTCCGAGCCAAAGTTTAGCGTCCTAAAGTAACTCTAATGGGAAAGTCAAAGTGTCTCAGAACGAAGAGGATACAAGAGCGGCCACAACGACGGCTTCCATCCTCACTTCCTCTGCTTGAGGTCGATGCTTTCATGTCTATTTAGGCTTATTTCGGTTTAACTGAAAACCAAAACCAAAATGTCGATTAACCAAAGTGCCAGTTTGTTGAAATCTCACACTTATTTCAGTTGATATTTTTGAGAAACCAAATTTCAGAAAAACCGAAACCGAATTTTCGGTTAAAACCGAACACCCACCCACCCCGACTTGTTTGGATGATTATCAAATGTTTGGCATGCAATCTTCATTTGCCTACTCTAGTTCATTTTTTGTGCCGACATTGATCAGATAATGGGCAAGCAAAACCTTGTCTAAAATTTTGGACAACCAAAGTTTTTAGTGGGGATAAAAAAGCAATTGCACACTGTGTCTGTGTGGGATGGAGGAGTGTCGACACTAGGGGGTGAGGGACGGAGTGCCGAGGTTTGTGAGAGAGGGAGCGGCTCTCTCTCTCTCTCTCTCTCTCCGTCGGCGACGAAAGGATATTGTGGTAGTGGAGTGGAGTGGACAGTGGTAGGGTGAACGGTGGCGAGGTTTGCTAAAGGAGGTGGCGGCGAATGTTACGAGCAAGAGGAGCTTGGATGATGGCTATTTCTTTGTATAGTTTTGGTATGTAGTTTAAATTAAGTATTCCACCATGATGTCAATTATTCCGTGGCACGAAAATCACCTCTTAATGTGCAGTGGAGTTGTTAGTGCACGACTCTATTCAACAATGTTCAAATCTATGTGCTCATTTGATATGTGTCTCGTGATGCGTGTCAACGTGTCCATCTCATTCTAATCAGAAAAATATGAATATTTCATCGCTCCCGCTTATAGCGAATTGCGCTGGAAACGGCCAGCCTCAGATAACCATTATTATTGGTAAACTCAGTTCTACGCAGGAACTTTTGATCTTTCCCAGCAGACAGCGTAATATTAAACCTTTTAGCCGTAGACCATGACCCCAAATTAATATTATTGCCGATAGACAGTCTGCGCCTGTTAACCAATTTAACGATATATAGCATGCCCTTGATTTTTTATCTTTCCCAGCAAAGTGTGGTGGTAATAGAAATCTTTCCCTACATACCTTCGCCCTTAAATCAGAGTTGTGATGTAGTGACGGTTGACAGTTGAAATGATGTAGAGTCTAGTTTATCAATCATATATATATAAACTCTGCTTATTTAAAGAGAGTGCACAAATGATGCACACCACATACATAACCTACTCACTTTACACACATGCACATATACACGTAAGTGCGTGTCTACCGCACTAAATTTTGTGCAGAGGCTCGAGGGTCTCACGGAACATGGGCACATGTTTTGCTATTGAATTTACACTTTTGAATACCTGAAGACAAAAAGATGTAGAGGCAACATGCGCCTAAGTATGTACTTCCACCATTTAGAATACGTGGTACTATTTACTTTGAACAGTGAAACCTCGTAATCTTTGACCAATAATGTTTTTAAAACTATTCAATTTGTTTGTACTAAAATGGTGATGTTAGATCTAGAGTTCCATGACATCGTTTGGACCTTTTATCGCGGAAATAGTATTTATAGTTTAATTTTAATTTTAAAGCTGTGAAAAGTAAAAGGTGTTAAGGGCAACAGTTAACTTTTTTGCCGTAAGATTGTAGCAAACAGAAAGAAAGAACGAGGAGATTAGCAGACTTGTCCACGTGACGTAAAACCGAAACAGAAAAGCAAGCCATGGATGGGCCTAGGACTACCCAAGATTTCTAAGAGTCCATAGGAATGTGTAACTCATTTTAAGTATACGTTGACCTTGTGATATTAGGAATGTAAACAAACATACCATTGCAAAATTCTAGGTGTGGCCAGGTTTGGAGTTTTGCTCCGTTGTAGTTTCTGATGTGGTGTGCGCAGGTAGGAGGAGGGTGGCAGGAAGAAATATAGACTCTGACAGTGATGATGGCCGCGAGCTGTTCGACGCGGGCGACTTGCTCACGCGCCGCCGCGTGGGCATCATTGACGACATCTCGGCACCAGTCCCTCGTGCACCCGACCGCTTCGACATCCCAGCCAAGCGTGCACCCATGGCGCCCCGGCTGTGGAAGGTGAGTTGGCATATTTGTACACCAACATACTATCATTACTATGTCACTATCCCTTGCATGTTTTATGTCCATTTCTCGTCACTTGCCTGATATTTTCCAGAATAACTAACTACAATTAATTAACTAATGCAGAGTTTTCAGGCGGACACTGTTGGAGAGGCTGTAGGGCGGATAATTCCTTATTTGGAAGATACAAACGAAGCAAATCAGGTTATTTACTTTGATGGATGGACTGGACTAGCTGCATCCAAGGTCCTTAAAGCTATAGCTGAAGACCCTCCACCATCTCTGAGGAACAAGTTTGATAAGATTGTTCATGTCGACTGCTCAAGATGGAAAAACCGAAGAGCAGTACAGAAGGAAATTGCACATAAACTAGAGCTTCAACAAGCAGTAATGGCTCTTTTTGACAGACAAGATGAGGAGGACGATTTCAATGGGGTAGATCAAGGCTCTAGGGTAGAGATAGGAGACGTCGGGAGAGCGATCCATCAAGCCCTACAAGGACACAGCTGTTTAGTGGTGTTCCATAATGGGAGTAACAACATGGTAGACTTGAATGATTTTGGCATTCCTCGGCCTGGAGACCGATGGTCAAACCTTGTTAGTAAGATACTGTGGACTTTCAGAGGAAGGCTTAATCCCCTCAAAGAAATGAAGCAAGAAACGGAACAAGAACTTCGTGATCCAAAGGTCAAATCAATCGAGCCTGATAATAAATCATTAGCAGAGGGAGTGGACAATTCACATATTTATCTTTACTCATATTTTGATACAAGGAAGTCCTATTGGATGGATATGCTACAGGAAGAGGCCAGAGATATTGTTCAATACACGCATACCCTTGATGTCACCCCAGAAATAGCTACAAAATGTTGCTTGTATCTGTTGGCATTGAATTCTAAGAACGGTGACATGATGGACTACAGGTGGGCTACCCATGCTTCCAACTATTGGGTTTGTGATGGGATTATACAGGAAGACCAAGAAGACAAAGCATGGGAGGTTGGTGCTGCTTTGCATCAAGAGATACGACTAGATGACTACTCCTATCATAGGTGGCCCACTTTTGGTGAAGAACTGGATACTCCTCCAAACCGATGGGTTTCACATGTCAGAACTGCCAGATACATGGGGTTACCAACTATACAGCCAGAGTCATCATCATTTTTCTGCAGTCACCCAAATACATCATCATTACCCAATAACATGTTTCAACAGTCAGAGAACCTTCGTGTATTGAAACTTTGTGACTGCAACTTCAACTTTTACTCACCTCCTTTCCATCATTGCCACAGCCTAAGATTCCTTGGATTAGATCATTGCTATGATCAACCACTAGAAGGCAGGGAGAAGCAAGATAGACCAGCGATCGAATGTTTTCAGAGCCTGTGGGTGCTAGACATATGCAATATGGATTGGGAACTAGATTTATTCCCAAGCACCATAGAGCAAATGGCTACCAATGTTAGGGAGGTACACATAAAGAACGGATGTATATGGCACAGTAATCTGGCATGGAGACGACTGCAGAACCTTCGTAAGCTTCGAGTAATTGAGCCTACATGCTCTTGGCAGACAGGCAATGGGGATGAATTCACCGATATGGTGAGGTTGGAGCACCTCGATCTGTCTGGAAACAGTACAATAAATGTTTTGCCAAGCCTATCGGGAGCAACTGGCCTCAAGACTCTTGTTCTAGATGGTTGTGTTGGGTTGGAACATATTGGCCCTGATAGCCTTCCTCCGGTGCTTGAATCATTCAGCCTAGATGTCTCCAAAAACTCATCCGACTCAGAAGCTTTTTTTCGAACTTAGACTCAGAAGCTAAAATAACACGCATCTCCATGGCTGGTTGCACAAGATTGGCTGACTTCACATTGCGTGGATCATTACCAGAACTTGAGGAATTGGATATCTCTGGCACTTCAGTCAAAACTCTTTTACTCCAAGATCAGGTGGTGCAGGCACCACATCTCCAACAAATCATTCTACTCGGATGTGAGCAGCTCCGCTCAATATTGTGGCCAGAGAAAGGAATACAGTTGCTAAGGGTGTTATGCATCGACACTCGTGGAGAAGAGGTTAGAAAAAGACCACATGACTCTTTCATCCGTCAGTTTCGACAAGAATATTGTCATGCGTATGTTTCTGTTATGGACATGAGGTTCTTTCAGTTGCTGGTGCTAAGAAGTTATAAAGATTTTTGCTGGAACAACAATAGATTTGATTTGAAGCTCTGCATGTCTTGTACTAACAAAGATAAGGATCCAATCAACAATAAGGAGAACATTGGTCCTTATAGCACTGAAAAAATAATTGCACCGCCTCTACAGGAGTCAATAATCCCCAATCCTTCTTACTACACCTATACCGATGTTGTTGTTGACAAGACAAGTGATACTGACGAAACCACTCAGTTTCAGCCGTTGGGCTGCCATGTGGAGATTGCTGAGGGCATTCGCGACACTAACATGGAGAGCATACCAGGGATCAAGGCTGTAATCTTTGTGATGAACAAGATCGAGTCATTGCACGTGCACGACAATTCTTCCATCACCACTGTCATACCTGAAAACATGATGTCCACTGGAGAGAAGCGAATTTATTGGTCTCATCTGAAGCGGTGCCATGTCGAGAGATGCCCCAAGTTGGATAATGTCTTCGCCACTAACTATGATATATATTGTTTTCAACAACTAGAGACATTTTCAGCGGTTGATCTCCTGATGGCTTTTTGCATTTGGAGCAAAGGAAGAAGGGCTACTCGTAAGGACACTGAGTCATTTTCACAACTGAGAAGTATACGCCTGTACTCCTGCCCCAGGCTCAAATTTGTCCTCCCGCTGTCGTGGTTCTACACCTTGAGCAAATTGGAGACCCTCCACATTGTCTATTGTGGTGATCTCAGGCAGGTATTCCCCATGGAGGACGAGTTTCTGGCAAGCATAGCTACCAACAATGATCAAAAAGGTGTACTGGAATTCCCAAGTCTACAGCACATCTACCTACATGAGCTACCCATGCTGCAGCAGATATGTGAGGCCAAGATCTTTGCGCCCAAGCTTGAGATGTTCAAGATCAGGGGCTGTTGGAGTCTTAGGCGCCTCCCGGCCATTGACTGCCGTCGTCGAAACAGCCACCCTGTTGTGGACTGCGAGAAGGACTGGTGGGAGAAGTTGGAGTGGGACGGGCTGGAGACTGGCCACCACCCCTCCCTCTTCGAGCCGCGCCACTCACTGTATTACAAGAAGGCCCTACCCAGAGCATCAGTTCTCCGGTAAACCGACCTGACTGTTCAGGTATACTTACCTTACCTCTACAAACTATCTCTACATGCTATCTGAATTGCATAGAAACTTAGATATTGATCTATGTGTCTCCACTGATCCATTTATTCTTTTGTCTTGGTCGATCTGACTTGATCTCACAGAGCTGTGTTTGATTTGATCTCATTTATTCTTTCGTTCTGCTTCGATTAATCAGTTGTATCATTACCTCTGTAGATTTGGTGGTGAAAAGACAATGATATCTGTGCTGTTTCCTACTGTTCCCGTTGCTGCAGCGGTTCAACTATTTGCTTGCCAAGTTGGTGTGTTTTGTAAAGAATAAATAGGTGTTTGATGCTATCTTCATCCACCAAATTCGTGTATTTGATACTATGTTAATTTGTGTCTCTTAATTATGAGACTAGCGTACCCTCTATTTGGTATGGTTTGTGGTCATGTCCCATGTGTATGCTTGAAATAAGGGGCTTTGACTCTGATAGCCTGTGGCATGTCTATCACGGTCACAGAACCCATGGTGTAAGTCTTGTTGGCCAAAGACTAAAGACAAAGTTTGTGTGTGATTGATTTAGCGGCATGTTAATGCCGTCTGAAAATATATTGATTGATTTACATGTATTCTAAACTATCTCATTCTACTTATTCTTTAGTCATACTCATACAAGTGCAGGCATCACTCTCAAACTCTTAACTACACACTATCAAGGCTGAGCCAAAAGTTAAGCTAGAAGCAGTAACGCAGGATTCGTAAAATGTGGAATAGCAGAACTATAAAGAGGGAGCCCTAAAGCATATATACACATCTTCAATGTCGCCTCAGCTGCTGATTCACATCACACCCCACTGATAATCTAATCCCACTATCCCAGGCACCCCAGGTTGGTTTGGTCTTGATCGCAAGATCAAATTTTTTATTTTGATGAAAAATGACATCTTAGCTTCCATCTTCTGACACTGCATGTAATATGATCCTATTTAGTCTAAAGAAGGTAATAGGGAAATAATCAGTTGACGCGTAGAGCAGAACATTTTGGAAACAGATTTGATTTGGTAACACCCCCCCCCCAACCCTCCCTCCCACCCGCAGTTAAAAAGTAGTTTATGGATTTCAAAATCACTTATATTGGGTATTTTCGTAACTATCGCTGATTAACTAATAGACTAATAGGTTACATGCAAATTTGCTAATCTGGCCCTGCCCCTCTGGATGCTGACATCCTCCCGAAGCTTCTTCACGGAGAATGGCGTTGCCGTCTCAACCAGGATCGGCACACATGCTAGGGACTTGCATTGCACCGTGCTAGCCATATGTGTAGCCGGCAACTGTCACCTGCATCGAGTATCGACCACCAGACATACTCAGCATAGAATTGGAATAGAGACAAGATGAACTTACAAATTATAGCTACTAATTTTTTTTTGTTACTAACCTATATCTGCCCGCCCGTGCTGCTGCAGTGCTGCGTGCTCTGCCCGAGCGCACGGCAGCAGCGGGGGGCAGCGGGGGTGGGCCGGCGGGAAGCCGGCGGCGGGCGGGTGGTGGGAGGCCGACGGGCGACCGGCGGGCGTCGGAGGAGAGGGCCGGCGGGCGAAGGGCCGGTGGTTGACGGCGAGCGGCCGGCAGGCGTGGGCGGACGGTGGAGGAGGCCGGCGCCGCGGGACGGCAGCGGCGGTAGAGATCCGCGGAGGGCCGCGCGGATCCGGATGGCACCGCGGCGCAGGACGGCGGCGGCGACAGAGCGGCGCCCGGGGAGACAGCGAACGGCGCCGGCGGTGGGCGGGGTGATCGGCGCAGATCTGGGCGGCGACGGGGGGAGGCCAGCAGAGCGACCAGGAGGTGGAGAAGTGGCGCGAGTTGCGGCACGCCGGTGGAGAGATCGCAGGTTTCGAAAAATCTAAATCCTAATTGGCTCTGATACCGTGTGAGGAAATATGCAACTTGGATCTATTGCACAGCCCAATAGGTATATATATAGTACAAGATGACTTGGAATACAAGGCAAGTATAGAGTTCTATACCAATACAAAAACAACAGATAAGCCAACCCTACTATATCTCTAACACTATAAACTTTGTAAGTTGTATTCTAGGCACCAAATTAATCAAGCAGGCTACTAATAAACAATGTCGGCGAGTGGCTAGCGGCGTACCATGAAGAGGATCCAGAGGGCGTGTCATCCTGGGTGAAGATGAAACAGAGGCCGAATCTGATGACGGGAGCTGGAGGAAGATGCACCATTGGAGTAGATTGAAACCACAAGGTAATGGTACCCTAGCATGATGACAGTAAATAATTCCACACTACTGTATGGGATGAAGCAACCTCATGCAAATCTCATGCAAAGTTATTCAGCTGCAACTCTATAGAAATATTATGTAAATGATACTTAAGTCTCTTGAATCCGAAAGATAGATTTGGTACATAAGGCAGAAAGCAGAAATCATTTTCCCAGGTCTATGAGTGCTTATCTTCTTTAACGTAACACAGCATGTTGATGAAGCACACTATGTACAACCCACAACTCAATTACTTGATTCAGAATTCTTTAACATCCATGGTAAAAAAGATAAAGAGGAATACAGTGGGGCAATTCTTTTTGTTGACGGGATTAAACTGAATCACCTGACGTGAGTCCTGCAATAGTAGTGTTTCCGTGAGCAATCAATTGAGCAGGAGTTGCAGTGATACTCAACAGAAGACTCAACTGCAGTAATCGAATCTTCAGCTAGGCTAGGCTCAGAGAGCAAGCTAGGGACCTGAGCTGGAGCTGCAACATCTGCTTTGTTGGAAACACATACCAGATATGACTAAACTGTTTCAAACTGAAATAACTTCTCCACCAGAGAAGTTTTATCCTCCATATCAGCATTGCTATTGCTCTCAGCCAGCTTACTCCCCTCCTGTCCAGCTGCTGTGAAAGGGTGGAAATTTACCAAGCCCCAGTGAGACAAGAACTCCAAGACTTCCAACCGAGCATCCAGATCATTTGACAACTCACACAAATCTTTGGACTCCACATGCACTTGAGGATTAGCACCTCATGATAAAATTTATAATTCCCAAGTATATCTCGGGTGTTCGCCTCTCAGATTTCCCATTAAAAAAGGAAGCTAATGTTTGCTTCTCGATTGGGTGGATTTCCTTCCATGAAAACCATCCTGTAAGGGGGAAACATCGAGTAAATAAGACAAAAAGATGTTAGCTTTTTTTTAATGCATTGGTACAAAAAATATTCAATGCCGAAAGAAATCACATAGAAAAAAGACTCATCACAATTCACATAGCAATGAGTTGGAAGAAAGAGTCGCATACTGCAATAAACAAGAATTTCTTCGTTATCAGGTTTACAACTCAACTGCTTCTCCTTTGCAAGTTATAACATACCCATTCATATGAGTTAAATATGGTAGACATTTGGTAAACAACAATTAAAATGCTACAGAACTGATATTGGTAACTGATCCATATTTTGAATAATAACACCCGTAGAATAAATAAGACGCATCTATTTAGTCTCAGTGTACATTTGCCGATAAACGGCTAGATAAGAAAGTCACTAAGAAGTTCTAGGAATTACAGAAGGTCCACAACACATTTAGTAACCCTATCTATTAATTTCTCCTGGAAAATAAGAGGCACAATATCAAGCATTTCAAAAGTTATAATAAGCAACAAATGGCTGATATGGAGGCCTAAGCATCTTTGTACAGAATCATGCATCAAACGTTATGGCAGCTGCAACAGAGCACTACAGCACCGCAACTGCACATAGATTGATACACCACAACAACCGCAACATAGCAGGAACAGACCCTCCTCTGCTATACGGCTGTTGTATCTGTATAATTGTTTAGTGCACAACTTAAAACAATGTTGGTGAATATTCTGATACCTCAACTTGAGATAAGTGAATCCTATATGAGGCTAGCGAGTTTATTATATGTGCATTACAGTATTATTATAAGTTTTCCCTTGTGCCCACTTCCTTGCTTTCTCGTCCACCTATTTCCATGTTGGGTCGGCCCCATTAACCCAATTTCCCTCGGAGCCAACTCAGGTGCACAAAGATGTATGTAGGCCTAAGAATATTTTGCGGAGTTTCCACTAATTGATTTTAAAAGAGACAAATCCTAGATTAACAGGACGGAATACTCTGATTCTGCGACTGATTGTAAAACCATCCTATTTGTATATTTTCTTATTCTTGCGCCCATGGCTAAAAGCCGACGGAGAAATGTATTTCTGCTTGCATGGGTGGACACTCTCTCAGCAGAATGCTTCCAAGCACACCGAAAAGAAGAAGGGCATAACTAAGCATAACACGAAATGGCATGGTAAAAAATAGAGATAAAGCCCTATGCTTGTCGCTTATCGCGTCGATATGCAAATGGCACAACAATTTGCCCTTATGAGTGCATTTTTGAAAGCATTTCAAAAAACAGAATGCCCTCGTGAGGAAGAAGAAAAATCCTAAAATTTGCCCTTGCAAAAAGGCCACCTTGACAATAAAATAACTCATTTAGGAACCGTCGGAAGCGGCGGGCGCTTACCGGCGAAGGTGGGGATCACGTGGACGCTGGCGCCACGTGACCGGACCGCCTCAAACTCCTGGTGCGCCGGCAGCAGCGTCGCCGCCGCCGCCGCCGCCTGCGCCCGCGGGGGCTCGACCACCCCGTCGACGCAGGTCACGGAGGCTCGCGGCTCGATCTCGCGTGTGATCTTGAGCGGCGAAGGGCGGGCGGGGCGGGTGAGCGGCGGGGGCGGCAGGGGTGCTGTGCTCCCAGGCCTGCCGCTTCGGCAGCCGGGACGGCCTGGCGCTTGGCATTCCCTCGGCGGCGCGGCGGCGCGGCGGCGGGCCGCGGCGAAGGCGAGGGTTTGGGCTCCATGGCGGCGAAGCCGGAGTGGCGCTCTTCTTTTCAGCGCACCGCTTTACTGTTGACTTCTGCAATGGATTTTCGGATAGTGGTGTTTCTCTGGCAGGTGGGACCAATACTAACGTTGACATTGTGTTGACTCAAGTCAAGGAGAGAGAGGGGGGATTCGAGCGAGAATGGGATTTTCAAGGTGGGGTTTGATCTGTTGTTAATTTGATCACTCACGGTACTGGACAAACAATAATCTGTATATATACCTATTTAAACTGAGATGACATTTTCATGTATGTATACCTATTCAACTTTTGCACCCAAAAAAGGAAAAATTGAATTCACCGTTTGATCACGTTGAGATCGGTGCCCATCATTAGCTAACTACCTACGTCCTCTCTTCTAACCGCCTTGTCAATGACAAGGCCCTTCGGTAATAAACCACGAGAACGGGTAGCTTCTTCTTCGCCACCGTGACCGAACTCTCCTCGTTCCTAGGTGGCTCGTCAACGTCAGATCCGTCACAACTTTTTGCCATTGCCACCTTCAAACACCTAACTCGTTCATCTCATCTTAATTTTTCTTGTCTACCTGCTCGATCTGTCGCCCGACCACCATCTGCAGGTAGCAATGTCACTGTTAGTTTACCACCTCCCATCCGAAATGTAAGATCGGATCTTGGCAAACCTCTAGCATAACTATGATCTTCCCGAGCCCTAGTCTCTTCGGAGAAGAAGTTGGGCTCACCATGATACCAAGCATGAAATTGGATCCAAAAGTTCCGAAGTCTGGATGATAATTTTGGAGGAGAATATCAATGTCATGGTGATTTCTTTTTGTTTTTTAATGAAAGATCATGGTGATTTCAGTCAGCCCACGTGGATCTCAGAGGCCACCAATTTCTTCAAACGCACTCCTTGCTTCTCCTATTAGAAAAGAAACGGTAAAATTACTAGCATCATTTCGTCCGATGAAAACATGTACTTACACTTGTTCAGTTGTTCATGCGAGTACTGTAATTAATCCATCCTAGAACCCAGAACTGTGAAAGTAAAAAATGTAAAAGTAAAAGAAGCAGTAGCTAGGTCTGTCACGGCAGGTAGTTGGTGAGGACGTATGCGACGGTGGATCCGTAGAAGATGAGACCGGCGACGACGAGCGTGGAGAGTGCGAAGGTGGCGCCGACGGCGAGCGGGATGTTTCAGGAGACGTGCCCGAACTTGAGCTGGATGGCGTCCACCATGGATAGCAGCAGAAAGAAGGTGCCCATGATGAAGCAGCCGGCCACGCGAATCGCAGCACGGCGCGGCGTCGCTCCCTGGGGGCCGCGGCCCGCCACGCCGGCATCTCCTCGCAGTCGTCGGACATGGCGGGCTTCTGCTCACCGTCGCCGTAGAAGTCGTCGGCGGCCGCCAGGAGCGTGATGGCCAGCTTCATGGCCTGCGCCACTAGGCTGGACAGGAGGTAGAAGCCGAAGGAGAGGATCTCGAAGAGGAAGAAGTTGCGTTGGATGTCGTCGCCGGCGACGCAGTTGGGGGCACAGTGGAGGAAGGGGTGATGGTGCCGGTGATACCGATGAAGACGGCCACGGTGAAGAAGGAGGTGTTGACCGACACGATTCCCTCCAGCGCCTTCACGTGCACCTCCGGGTTCCGCCGCCGCAACGTTGGCATTCCGGCCGGTCGATTCCGGCAGCCTGTTCTTCGATGCTGTTTTTGCTACCTGCAGTGTGAGTGTCGAGAAGATCTGAAGATGAGACGAGCAGTGCTACTGAGTGAGCTTGACAAGCCTCTTACTTGGGTGGTTTAACTACTCATAATTAATCAACTATATTTTGTATCAAATTAATTAATTAACACGAAAATAAGATGGTTTTCTCTAAGACAATGTAGACAAGCTGGATGAAACTGAATAAATTGATTTGTTTCGTAGCTATTCCCAATAATTTAGTGCCCACGGTCTAATACTGGACCCACACTTAAAGTCAATTCGGTAGCTTTGCTAACTGGTACTACTAGCACAATGTCACGGACCTCGGAATTACATATGAGTAGGGGAACGAATAATCGCCAAGGGCCAAGGAATCCATCGACTTGGTGGCACGGTACCTGCGCCGTACGCACCGAGACGGAGTGGTCCGACACCTGACCAACGCACCATACGCTTACCGACATCGTATGCCTTCACCGTCGGTCAAGCCAGCCAGAAGCGATTAGACTTCCCAAAATTACATGTAATTCCCGATCCTGTGAAGAGTAAAGAGTTATTCTCAATCCCATTAAACATAACAAGTACGGAGGAGCCCGGCGATCCTACCCACACCCTAACCTAGCTCGGGAGCTAGTGGGTCACTCGAAAGCCCGGTAGGATCAGCCCACACCTTGCTTGGCCGGCACAGCATCTCAGCCAGCGGGTCACTGATCTCTTGCTGTATAGCAGTGTCGTTCTTTCCACAGGGATTGAAGTATAGTTATTAAACAAGTTCTCAAAACTAAACTAAACATGACAGTTTTGATGATATTTCCTAGGCCTAACAATAAATCTGACAACGCAACAAGCAACTGACTAAGATTGGGAAAGAAGCAGGATTCAGCAAAGAAAGCAAGGAAACATGACTGGGAAAGAGTTGTTCTCAGATTACATATCACATCAAAGAAAGCAAGGAAACAAGACTGTGAAAGAGTTGTTCTCAGATTACATATCACAGCAAAGAAAGCAAGGAAACAAGACTGGGAAAGAGTTGTTCTCATATTACAGCAAGGATCGGAGAGAGGTTGATGAAGCTCAGCAGCAATCCAGCAGGAGAAGCAAGGTGTTTTAGACTGGGAAGATCTATCTCTGGCCGAGCTTTCTTCGTTCACCTCCCCGTAACCAGCCTCCGTAAACAATTATTGGATCTGAAAACCTCCTTTTATATCCTGGGTACTTTGCACTTTACCCCTTCAAGTTCTTTTCTTTTACTACCGGTTGCCTCCGTACCTGTCTCTCTCTTTTGTTGAAGCTCTGCGTCACCTGCCTGTGACACAGCTGGTTGGGAAAGTTGTGAACTTGGCGATCTGAAGCACGGCTGTGTCAGCTGGCTGTGACACAGGTGATTGAAGCATCTGGTGAAGTGGCTCCTGTGTCAGCTGGCTGTGACACAGGTGACTAGGGCAGTTGTGGACTTGCAATCTGAGGCATGGCTGTGTCAGCTGGCTGTGGCACAGGTGAATGAAGCAACTGCGGACTTGCTTTGCCTGGGTCAGCCAGCTGTGGCACAGCTGGTAGACACAACTTCTGCTTTGAATTCTTAAGAGCCTCCTGTTTGCTATCCTTTGTCGAGGAATTGTGCGCATAGTCGCGCATATCTGCAAAATTGTGGTGCAGCCTGTAAAGGTATTCATGTGAAGATAATCTGCTATTTAGTGATAAGATTGGGCCAAAAGCAATCAAAATCGATGATGATAAACACTGAAATACCCTAGGGAAATGATACAAATATAGTGTTTATCAGTCACTCAACCGATACCTGCTCTATCTAGTGGAAAGAAGAATTGCTCTAATTCTTCACGGCACACCCGTACACTTCATTTCATACACGCATTGTGCATGGACTGCCACCAAACAACTTGCATATTATCACAAAACTCTATCAAAGAGGGATTTAAGGATAATACATACAACCCATATGAAGGATATGCTTTAGTTTAGATGTTACACGACTTAAGAGTCGTTTTCAGCACACAACGAAAACCAAAAACAGCAGCGGAACAGTGGAATAAACACAGAGATGATCCACTAAAATCATCTCCCAAAAGCTATACAACATTCCCTCAGACCAAAAGGAACAAACTTGCAACGTTAGACCTCCGAAGCGGTGTTCGCAGATTCAAAGTATTCGTCGAGGCTATGATCATCTGCAGGAGTTGAATTCCCGAATGAGTACTTTCGTACTCGCAAGATGCTAAATGCTTATTCCAGGTTAATCTCAAGTATAGCATGGTAATTATGTGACGACAATAGGAATGCAATTCAATTTAACAGAATCAACTAAAGACGACCAATCTTTAGCATCTAATTCAGGAATTGCAAATTATAAACCACAAAACAACTCCAACTTACCATTTCATCCCCACAAGGAACCTAACCAGATCTGAATTGTATGACCACTATCATACAAAACGTCCACACTTGCCACCAACACGCAATAATTCATCATTAGGAACACTAGGGCTGAGCTACTACTCAATACTCCCTTGAAATGTTCAAGTCATTGGCTACAACCAATGTGTGACTCCAATCACAGACAATATAGCAATTAACGTGTTATTCCCTCTAGGAGCTACAACTCTTCGAGGGATTTCGAGATGAGTGAGTCTTCCTCATCCAGACGGCTCCAACCAATCTGTGACTCCAACCACACTCAACCCGAATCATCTGTAGTCGAGGCAATGGCTACAACCCTTACCTCGAACAGGAGTATCTCGATAAGGTCGAGGGTCAATGGTTGGCCGACCATTACCCTACCTGATCCTTATCGACACACCCTCGCCGGCTAAAGGATGCATCTCATGTCTGGGATCATGCGAGCTACAACCGTCAAGTCCCCATGAAGAATCTCTCCCAGCTCTCACATCTTTCCGAGGGTTCAAGTGGTTAGTTAAGTGATTTGCAAACACACCACACAGAGCACAACATGAGCACCTACTCATGCTAGTAAACAGATGCACACATACATCATTTCAAGATATTTGAACTACATGTCATTAATTCACCAATGCATAGCAGAAGAATAACTGGAATATTTTCAACAAGCGAGCATGCTTGCTTGATTGTTCTGAAATGTATCCCTGCTAATGATCACACTCGACAAAGCCTTCGTTGCCCGGTTCTAGCGAATAAACACCGAAACGCCGAAAAAGCAAAAAAAGCAAATAAGAGATGCTGAAGTTTTATGAATGATGGTATGTATGAAATGCATCCTGTATCGTACGGAATGAAAATATGAAACTAACGGGATTAGTTTTACTTTGGTTGGAGTTGGGGGGTTACTTAAACATGGATTTGAAAATCGGTTCCAAAATCTCAAAAATCTTTCATCCCAGCACTAAGGATGGTATATACATATGTATATAGATATGTTCCAGCTAAAGCTAGTTATTTTTCATGAGGAATACAAACGCCCGAATCATTCAGATTAAGACTTGAATGATCTACTTAGGAATCGTGAAGTGTAAATCATATTTAAAGTCCCCTTTTTGTATTTTTCTCAGTAAAGAAGAGAGTTCAAATACTTTCCTAATTAACTGGGTGGTGGAGCTAAAGGATGGCAAGAGGATCCATGCTTTTACCTCTCTACTAAGGACTGCATACTAGTGTCTTAGGTACTTTAACATTCAATAAAACAGTTTGGAGTACCAAATATTTAGTAATAGCAGTATCATCCAATGAGGGTGATCATCACTTGGTTTAGAGCATCCTAATCTAGATATATGGAGCTCAAGGTGGACTTGGGTCTCTTTCTTGGGCGGGACACCAAATCCATGTATCTTTACCGATTAACCAATTTCTTGACGCTGGGTTTGATCCTAAAGAGATACCACTTCCTCATGAATTTATCTTGAATCGCGACCTTTTGGCTCAACTTTATCCTAGTTTTGCCGAAGGGGCAACCCCCTTTTTCACCTTGAATTGGTCCAAATACGTAGAATTTCTGACTTTTCGCGGAGGACTAGATCCAGTAACCGGTGGTCTATGGCTGACCGATATTGCGCACCATCATTTAGCTATTGCTATTCTTTTCCTAATCGCAGGTCATATGTATAGGACAAACTGGTATTGGGGTGTTACCTCTCTAGCCAATTAATCACATGTGACTACTGTACACTAGCTTCCCTAATGCCTGTCACTTTTGCAATCTCAAAATCAAAGTACAATGGCTATTGTTATTCTCATATTATATGCTAATCACCCATTTTCATATGTATATATATTGTTACTAAATTTTGCTACACACAGCATAAGAAAAGGAATGGACCTAATCTCATCGGTTTGTTTAATAGGTTGGTAGTTAGTCGATTAGTCCACTAATCGAAGTGATGAAAGGGCTTCAACCGAAGGCATCAACTCACAGCTCAGCTGATCAACACGTACTGCTATCTAGGCAATTAGCGGTGTCGGCGTAGAGACACCTCTAGCGGTGATCCAGAGGGACCCCCTTTGTGATTCGGCCCAGGGGAGTGGAGAGTTTCTTACGAACCTAGATGTGGATTAGGGTTTACTGCTAAGGGAAAATAAAGGCACCAGGGTTTTTTCTAGGTTCGGGCCACCTGAGGAGGTGTAAATACCCTACGTCCTGCTGCTCTTTTGTATATATGTATGTGTGGCAAATATGATGATTACAAGGACTACTGTTCTTCTTCTAGCTCTAGCTCTAAGGGAAAGACCAGAGGAGGAACTCTTGCTAGATGTGTAATTTTTCAGGGAGCGAACCCTTTGCATGGACCTGGCTCTCCCCTTATATACTCGGGGGAATACCACAAAAGGTCGGCAAAGGAAAAGAGGTGTACCGATACTGTAGACTACGTGGGCGCTACTGGAAACGCCCATACCTTCATTAAATGCACGCGGTAGACTTTCGGCCGGGACGTCGCCTCACCGTGTGTCGGAGCAGGGGGTCCGACACCTTTACCTTCGGCGGGCCCCGCGGATGAAGACTTATTGGCCCCTTCTGACCGAGTCGGTGAAATACCCACTCACGGGTCCCACGGGTCAGCCTCTCATCCCGCGCAACGGGTTGCACGGCGGCGTCCCCCACGGGGTAAAAAGGTTGACAGTGACAGGGCGTGCGGGGCGGCGCGCCTGGTCGGTCAAAGAATCTGTCAGCCCGGGCCCACCCCTCAGAGAGAGAGAGGATAGCTAACATAGCTTATCGCCTGCACCAGTGGGGCCCGGGCTGACCGTCATCATGACCTCACAGGGCTTTGGGTTCCCCGTCGGAATGACAGGCATTTAATGCCTCCGCCAGAGCGAAAGCTTGCTGGAGAAGCTGGGCGCTGGCCGACGTGCATGGGCGAGGGCCCCACCAGAGGACACGTCATCCCCCGGGCGCTCGGTCCCGAGCAACCTCCTTCGCTAGAAGGGGCGCCAGCTGTCATCCGCGCGCCCCCAAGCAACCCCGAGCACTCGGGGAGCACTCGCTGGGGGGCCGCTCGGGGCACCTTGAAAGGGGAGCCCGAGGGAGGGCGCTCGGGGGCGGACCCCACGCGTACGTAAGTGCGTACGGTACTTGGGCGGCTTATTTGTCAGGCTGGTGTCCAGGGTTAAGGAACCAGGCAGGACACCAGGGCTTTGAGCGGACAACCCGAAGCACTTTCCGCGACTTACGCCGCTACCTTCAGGTGACCCCATCGTGGCCTCAGAAACACTTAGAAAGATTGCCGAATAAAAACTATGGGCGAAAATAGTACTCGGAAGCTTTAAAAATGAAGATGAATGATCGAAAGCTTAGCTTAAAGATCACGCTCCATGGTTTATCGTTGTCTTGGCACTCGGCCTTGATCGCATGGGCGGTCCCCGGGGGTTTCGCCATTACGGCCCTGTTCACTTCACGAGCGATTATATAGCTTGCTTAGCAAAAGAGGTATTTTTCTGTTGGTGCTTTCAAGACTTGCCCGCTATCGGAACCCACGGCCTTTTGAGTCTGCCTACCGGTCCCGAGCACGAGGAGTGACGCTATTCGAGTGACTTGACGTTGGGTAGCGCTCGGGGTTACTGACCAGCAGAGCACGAGTGGTCAGGGGCTTATTTGCCCTGACACGGATGTGCTCGGGGTGCAGCTTACTACCCGAGCGTCTTACGGCCCGCGAACGGTCACCAGGTTAGCTCAACTGCTCGTACTCGCAACGGTGGGACCTACTTGCCGAGCGGGGGACTCGGGATCTTGAAAACCGCACGAAAAAGAACTCTTTTGCGAGCTAGCAGCGAAATATTGATATTGAAAAAATAATAATTCAATATTGCATGAGGGATTCTTATAAAGGAATTTTATCTTTATATTGATAATGATGCTATTCACATAGCTCGGGATACAAGGGAGCCCCCGAGTGCGGGTGCGAGCGCGTAGGATACTCGGGCGACCGTTGGCCAGGCTGGTGCTCGGGGTTAAGAAACCAGACCGAGCGACCAGGGCTTAGGTGACAAACCCGGAACTTCCCGTGACTCACTTTCGGCACTCGGGGAGCTGACCCAACAAAGAAAAAACTTACCCGGGCCATTCACGGGTAGAACTTTCGCAGGAGCTCGATGTTCCATGCATTGGAGAGCGGCATTCCGTCCTCATCGGCCAGCCTCACCGAGCCTGGCCGGGTCACTCGGTAGGGGCCCTCCCACATGGGAGAGAGCTTGGACGCACGGCGAGGCGGTGCTCAATCACTTCCCTAGGGACCCCGGGCATGTCGGACGGTTGCCATGCAAACACGTCGGCATTTGCCCGGAGGAAAGTGATGAGCACGCCTTCCTATTTGGCGGCCAGGCGGCCGCCGATCTTGACGGTCTTGGACGCGTCTTCTCCAAGGGCCACCTCCTTCACAGGGACAGAGTCATCGGGGGTGACTCTGACCTTGGTCGGGGGCGGACCCGAGGACTCGGGGGGCTCGGGGATGTCACCGGCGGCAGCAACTTTGGAGAAGAGCTGCTCGGCGCAGGCGACAGAACCCCGAACGTCGGCCGGCACCGTGATGGCGCCACTGGAGCCCGGCATCTTGACTGTCAAGTAAGCATAATGGCATGCCATCATGAACTTGGCGAGCGCCGGGCGCCCCAAGATGCCGTTGTAGGGTAGCTCGAACTCGGAGACATCGAAGACGATGCTCTCGGTTTGGTAGTTGTCCTTGGTGCCAAAGGTGACCATTAAAGGCACCTGGCCCAAGGGCGTGGTGTAGCCGGGGGAGACGCCGAAGAAAGGCAGCGTCGGCTTCAGCTCCCCTCGGGGCACCTACATCTTGCTAAAGACCTCGGGGGACAGGAGATTAAGCCCTGCGCCCCCGTCGATTAGCATGCGGTTACCTTGATGTTGCAGATGGTGGGGGAGACCACGAGCGGGAAGCGGCCCACACCCGAGATGCTCTCGGGGTGGTCCGAGCGGTCGAAGGTGAGCGGGGTCTCCGACCACTTAAGCAGTCGCGAGGCACCGGCGCTCGGGGTCGCTGAGCACACCTCACGCGCCATCAGCTTGAATTGGCGGCGCGAGGTGGGCGTGAAGGCACCCCCGTTGATGCACGCGACGGCCTCGGGCTCCTGGAAGCCGAGATCGTCACCTCCTCCGCTGGGCTCTTCGCCGGCGTCACGCTGGCGCTCCTCCCTCTGCTTCTTATTCCTCTCGGCGAGGAACTTCACCGATCTGCACTCGGAGAGGTCGTGCAGGTTGGACTCGTGGATTGGACACCACGCACCGGAGCCCCTCGGGGGAACTCGGGGTGGCTTTCTGCCGCCGTCGGTCCCCGCGCGTGGTGGCTTGCGAGGCTTGGCCTCTGCCGCCGCGATGGGCTCGGACTTACGCTTTTTGCTCTTCTTGTCCTTAGCCAGAGGGACGCGAAGAGCCAGCGCCGTCGACCGCCGGCTGGTCAGGGGCGCGGATTGTGCCGGGCACGGGCCTCGGCCGCCTTGGCGCACTTGTCCGCAATAGCGAACAGCTCCACCGTGGACTGGACCTCGCGGGTGCCCAGCTTCTCAAGCATCTTTTCATCGCGAACCCCCTGGGTGAAGGCGATGATGACCGCTTGAGCAGATATCTTGGGGATGGTGTTGCGCACTTGACTGAAGCGCTGGATAAATTGGCGCAACGTCTCCCCTTTGTCGCTGTTTGACAGCGTGGAGATCGCTCTCCATGCCAGGGCGCTCGAAAGTGCCCTGGAAAGTTTGCCACAAATTGGTGGCAAAGGTCTTCCCACGAGCTGATGGAGCCGTGGGGGAGGTTCATAAGCCAAGAACGGGCAGAGCCCTTCAAGGCCATAGGGAACCAGTTTGCCATGACCTTTTCATCTCCACCGGCCGCCTGGACGGCAGTGGTGTAGATCTGGAGAAACTCCTCCGGATGGAAGGAGCCGTCGTATTTTTGCGGCAACTCTGGCCGGAACTTTAGCCGGCCAGGTGACGCGACGCAGATCTGGGGTGAAGGCCTGGCAACCCGATCCGTAGAGCGGGGTGCTGGCCTTCGCGCCCGGCTGGGCGTTGGTGTGCGCCGCGGTGCGCGCACGGTCGGCAACAGGAGCGGAGGAAGATTGGCCTTCCTCGGCCCTGGCCTCGCGTTGGCGCTCGATGACGACGCGAGCATCCTCGCCTTCTCTCCGCCTATTGAGGCGGTGGCGAAGATCTTGGGCGCCCGCCCGGGAGGGGGAGGCGACCGACTGAGGGGATTTGCCGCGACGGCCCCGTGCATCGTCACGCGCTGGACACGACGGCACGGGCTGCGCGACTGCCGAAGGAGCGGCACGGGAGTTCCCACGCCCTAGACGAGGTGTAGGAACTCCGAGCCGCAGCTTGACGGCGAGCGGTGTCGACCAGGGCGGCCACGTCCTGGAGCCAAGGGCCCACTGGGGACGCACCACCTACTGGGACAGGAGGGTGCCGGAGAAGGACTTGGACCGCCTGGAGCGTGTTCACTTCCCCGGGCTGGTCGAAATCCAGCTGACGGCGAACTGGCAGGATGGGGTCGCCGGCGGATGGATGGGCGCCACCTGCGCCGCCATCCGCCCGGGAACCATGCGGCAGCACGGGGTCGACCGCCGGAAGGCCGCCAGCCTCGTTCGGATTCTTGGATGGATCGTCGTGCTTCGAGGTGGAAGACTCCCCGTTGCCGACTTCGATCGGTGAGAAGCCATAGGCGATGTAGGCTCGAAGGGAACTCTGAAACTCCCCCTACCTGGCGCGCCAGCTGTCGGCGTAGAGACACCTCTAGCGGTGGTCCGGAGGGACCCCCTTTGTGATTCGGCCCAGGGGAGTGGAGAGTTTCTTACGAACCTAGATGTGGATTAGGGTTTACTGCTAAGGGAAAATAAAGGCACCAGGGATTTATCCAGGTTCGGGCCACCTGAGAAGGTGTAATACCCTACGTCCTGCTGCTCTTTTGTATATATGGGTGTGTGGCAAATATGGTGATTACAAGGACTACTGTTCTTCTTCTAGCTCTAGCTCTAGAGGAAGACCAGAGGAGGAACTCTTGCTAGATGTGTATTTTTCGAGCGAACTAGAATGCGGAACCCTTTGCATGGACCTGGCTCTCCCCTTATATACTGGGGGGAATACCACAAAGGTCGGCAAAGGAAAATGAGGTGTACCGATACTGTAGACTACGTGGGCGCTACTGGAAACGCCCATACCTTCATTAAATGCACGCGGTAGACTTTCGGCCGGGACGTCGCCTCACCGTGTGTCGGAACAGGGGGTCTGACACCTTTACCTTCGGCGGGCCCCGCAGATGAAGACTTACTGGCCCCTTCTGACCGAGTCGGTGAAATACCCACTCACGGGTCCCCACGGGTCAGCCTCTCATCCCGCGCAACGGGTTGCACGGCGGCGTCCCCCATGGGGTAAAAAGGTTGACAGTGACAGGGCGTGCGGGGCGGCGCGCCTGGTCGGTCAAAGAATCTGTCAGCCCGGGCCCACCCCTCAGAGAGAGAGAGGGATAGCTAACAGAGCTTATCGCCTGCACCAGTGGGGCCCGGGCTGACCGTCATCATGACCTCACAGGGCTTTGGGTTCCCCGTCGGAATGACAGGCATTTAAATGCCTCCGCCAGAGCGAAAGCTTGCTGGAGAAGCTGGGCGCTGGCCGACGTGCATGGGCGAGGGCCCCACCAGAGGACACGTCATCCCCCGGGCGCTCGGTCCCGAGCAACCTCCTTCGCTAGGAGGGGCGCCAGCTGTCATCCGCGCGCCCCCAGAGCAACCTCGAGCGCTCGGGAGAGCACTCGCTGGGGGGCCGCTCGGGGCACCTTGAAAGGGGGAGCCCGAGGGAGGGCGCTCGGGGGCGGACCCCGAGCGCTCCCCTGGGCCCCACATCTGCTGAGATGCCGAGCGCTCGGGGAAGGGACCCCGAGCACGCCCTTCTCTTCTGAGACGCCGAGCGCTCGGGGAGGGGACCCCGGGTGCTCGCTCAGTGCCTGGGCCGTGGGCTCCCGAAGGCCCAAGACCCTTTCTGATTTATTGACGCGGATGCGGCCTTTGGAGGAGACCCTTGATTACTTGGGCCTGGCCGCTAGCTTCACCCGACGATCCGAGTGGGGACCCAAAGCCACCGCAACCGGACCGCCACGTGTCGCAATCCTTGGCATCTGATTGGCCTCCGCCGGCGGTTAGGGGGACCCTGGGCCCCATTCCGCCGACAAGAGGAAGGTCGGGCTCGATGAGGGCGTGGATGTGGAGGAGCTCGGTTCGCCGGAGACCTCACGATGGTCGTTGGTGGCGGCTCCACTGGAGTGGACGAAAGAGCGTCCCGGCGCTGCTCCCGCTTGGCGACCGCGCATCCAACCGAGCGTGAGAGGGAGAAGGAGAAGAGGGGAGGGAAGCTCGGTAGAGGAGGAAAAAGGTACGCGGCTCGCCATCGGTTGAGGAGTTCGGCACCGGAGTCAATGGCGGCGTTGATTTGGGGTGACGGTCTTGGGCGAAGCACGAGGGAGAGGGAAACGGGGCACCGGAGCGCCCGAGGATGGGTTTTAACCCAGGAGGAGAGAGGAGGCGGGGCACCAGCGAGGTCGCCGGCCGCTACGCGCGACGCGCGTCTACCCACGCGTTGGCGGCAGCCTGCCGCTGGGGCCTGGTTGCCAGGGAGACGAGGGAGGCGCACTGGAGAAGAAGGGCAGCGGCGCTGCGTGCGGGCGCGCTGGGGAAAGAGAGATGGGCCGAGGCCCGCTCGGGAGGGGGAAATATTTTCCCTTTTTTTTATTTCTTGCTTTTTCTTCTTTAGTTTGTTTGTAATTTAGAAATCAGATGATCAGGGATTCAAAGAGGTTTTTGGAGTTTAGGAATATTTGCAGAGAAGCTCCAGTATATGTACTGATCCTCTAAATTTTTGCTCGTTAGGAATATAATCCATTGAGCTATAGTTTGAGGTTTAGGGTAATATAATATAAAAAAATTCGATCCAGTGGTAACTCCAATTGAATTGTAGACTTCCAGCAAAGTTTCATGTCTCTGAATAATGATACCAATAGGTGTTCTCATGAGCTACATCAATTAGGTTGTAGAAAAGAAAAAGTAGTTCAATATGGTAGGTTCCTGAATTGACTCAGAATGGGAATTTTGCAAATCATTTGAGTTGAGAATTTCAATTACGATCCTTTTTGATCCAAAGGTCTTTAGGTTATTCTTGCAAGCTGCTCAAAACCATGTTAAGAGCCTACGGTGTTTAATCTCATTAGGTTTGCTTAAGTTAGCTCGATAGCCATGCTTTAGGGCTCTTATATGCGATGCAAACCTACATGTATGCATGTGATGAAACTTTTGTTTTGGGTTAACTCACGGGTTGACGTTGATCTTTCAGAAATAACATAGGATTACAAGGGGAGAAAGCCGGATTTGGCCCCTCGCCGAGCTGCAATGCCGGATTTGGCCCCTGGCCGGGCGCAACGACGGATCTGTCCCCGCGACGCAGTGGGCATGCGACACGTGGCGGTATCGCGGGCGGACTGCGCGACGCACGGGAATCACCGGTGGAACCCGCGACGAGGCGTGCCGGCCGCGACGAAGGTGAGGAACCACGACGCGCGGGCCGTTGCGGCGCTGGGGCGCGAGCGCGCGGCCGTCGCCCTGCTAGCCCCGCTCCTCCGCCCACTCACCCCGGCTCTTCCGCCCCGCTCGCCCCCGCTCGCCCCGCTCTTCCGCCCCGCCGCCTCCGCACGCCCCGGCCCCGCCGCCTCCGCACGGCCCCCGCGCACCACCACCTCCGCAGCGAGCCTCGGACCCGGTCATCGGGGGCCATGGGCGCGAGGAAGAAGCTCGCGGGTCCCGGGCGCGAGGCGAGGGCCGGATCGCGGGCTAAGGGCGCGAGGCGACGGCGTCGCGGGCCGGCGGCGCGATTTCACCAGGTGTCGGCTGCCGGCACCGTCGTGGGGATAGATCCGCCGTTGCGCCCGGCCGAGGGCCAAATCCGGCATTGCAGCTTGGCGGGGGGCCAAATCCGGCTTTCTCCCGGATTACAAGAGGGTCTTCACACACAATGCCCGCATGTTGTTACGGATTAAAGAAATATATTATATGTTTAAAAAACTATATTAGCGTTTATGTTATATTAGATCATTTATATATGTTCTCATCTCAGTTATTTACGTCGGGTCTAAATAATAGTCTACCTGAAGATAGATAGACTGTCACCACTAATTATCATTTTTACAGGAGTTAATATCATCATCACTTTTTGCAAACCTGAGAGGTACAAGTGATCCATGGATTTAAGGACAGCACTCATGCATTGACATCCAATTGAGTTGACAACTGCATCCCAACCACCGGTGGTTGCCTTGTTCTGAGTGTTCTATTTGGAGGGCAGCTGCAAGAGCTAACAGCTGCTTGTCCATTACTCATAGAGGATTTGTTCCTACAGTTCGTGCATGATTGCTCCCAAAACACCTCTTCTCAGGCATTCCTGGTAAGACAATAATAGGAGAGTAAATGCAAAATATTTACCAGGTATTTGTGACAATGTGGCACTTTTCACAGGATTTATGTTTGCAGTGCATTTCCCAAGAGTTAGGACTCATAATCCTCAAATTAACAAGATATAGCGATATGACGGTGGATGGATCTGAAAGCTCGCTCCCCTTGCCAGGTACGTAGCGTTCGACCAGTGGCTTCGCATTATTCTTTGGTTCCAACTTTATTTCGTGGAGTTCAAGAAAAAAAGTTCGATAGAAGGTTCAGTACTGAGGCAGAGTACCAGGCTCTATGCGAATGTGGCCGAGCCATTGAAATCATCTTGGTACAATCTTGTTCGCACACGAACACGTCACCGTGTACCCCCGAAGCCGAGCGCGATGCGCGGGACACGGAGTCGGAGGAGACTCGCCGGGAGCGCGATACGCAAGACACGCCGGCGAGTGCTTTTGAGAACCCGAAACCCACACCCCCGGGAGGGACCCAGTCAGGGAGTGCGGCGGCTATGGGCTGCTCTAAGTCGGCCTGACCGCCCTTAGAACTTCGAGGTTCGCCGCCGTTGAACACGAAGAACAGCGAAGAACGAAAAGCATAAAACAAGGATGAGAAGAAAAATAGTAGATGAAAAGATAATAGAATTGTTTCGATTGTGTGTTGTTTTCAATCGGCCATATACCCTTCATATTTATAGGGTACGCCCGGTCTTAGGGCTAGAATACAACTCTGTATCGTACATGATATGGCTTTCCATACAAATCGAGTTGCTTTCTAAATCTACAATTACCCTGCTGGCTACGATCAGGACTTCATCTTGTATACGAGATATCCTTCCATATGATCCGGAAATTCTTCCAAATCTCGGACTTCCCTTTAAACGCCATGACCAGCCACTGTTCCTTGCGTCCCAAGTTAAGGCTTCGAGCACAAAAGACTTCACCTTGAAACCCGGTGCCTTGGCCCATCCGTACTCGGTCACCGACTTGGCACCGCTGGAACTCGGTCGTGCTATTTAGAACCCGTCTTGGATCTACTCGGGACCGCGAATGCTTGGGAACACGAGTACTCGGGGACACGAGTACTCGGGAGCACAAGTACTCGGGAATTAGTACTCGGGGACACAAGTACTCGAAAACACTGCAAACCATACTGCTCGGGAACGCGAGTACTCGGGAATACAGGAACTCGAGCGCTTGGGAATGAGTACTTAGGAGCGTTGCTCGGGATCTTCGGTGAACACTCCTGTGGCCGGGACCATAGCGGAGCACGAGAACTCGGGATACGAGTTCTCGGGACTCGGGGACGCTGCAAACCACTCGGCGTGGGCCACGATTTGATAACACTGTAAACTTTACCCGATGCACTTGATCCTTTTGGGGGTACTGCCAAATTTGGTCGTCAACACATGCCCCCATGTTTTCGGTATAAAGATGTATTTTTACCGAAAATAATAAGACATGTCCTTAGGACGATGCGAATCATCTCATCGGCCATTTCTTTCTTAGGGCGATATGACATATCGGCCACAGCACTTGTTATGCTTCTTGCCACACGCTCGGGTGGAACTTCTTTAGATATTTGCCATTGAGAGCCCACGGCAACAAAGTACCCTGCACGGATTCCACCAGATACGAATTACCAGGAACCACCCTTGCAACTCTAAAAGGGCCTTCCCAACTCGGTGACCATTTACCAAACTTGTTATCCTTCGAGCCGATTGGTAAGATTACCTTCCATACTAAATCGCCGACTTGAAAGCTCTTCGACTTGACTTTTTTGTTGTATACTCTGGCTATTCTTAACTTGTCCCTTTCTATGGCCTTTAAAGCAACCAAGCGCTTATCGACGACTTCATCAAGACCATCCATTATCAAATTATAAAATTCTACCGCCGATAAGTCATTCTGTTTAGCTAATCTTAAAGCACTCAGATTTACTTTTACGGGTAAAACGGCCTCTTGTCCATACACGAGTTCATAGGGAGTCACCTTGGTAGCACTGTGTCTTGAAATTCTATGTGCCCACAATGCCTCTGACAACACTTCATGCCATCTCCTTGGGTTGTCTTCGATCTTCTTCTTGATAAGCTTGATCAACACCTTATTGCTGGACTCGGCTTGTCCATTGGCTTGGGCATAATACGGAGAGGAATTGAGCAGCTTTATTTTATAAGACTCAGCAAACTCCTTTACTTGTCCCGCCATAAATGAGGTACCTTGATCCGTGGTCAGGGTTTGAGGGATGCCGAACCTGTGTATAATGTGCTCAGTTATAAATCGAATTACCTCCACGTGTGTCATATTCTTGAGAGGTACCGCTTCGGACCACTTGGTGAAATAATCAGTTGCCACCAACACGAACCGATGCCCCTTTGAGGAAGAAGGATAGATTTGTCCAATGAAGTCTAATCCCCAACCTCTGAATGGCCACGGCTTGATAATAGGATGTAGCATGGCAGCAGGAGCGAGTTGAATGTCACCAAACTTCTGGCAGGCTTCACACCCCCTGTAATACCTGAAGCAATCATTGATCATAGTCGGCCAATAGAACCCAGCACGCCACAATAACCACTTCATCTTGTGTGCCGACTGATGGGTGCCACAAATGCCTTCATGTACCTCTCCCATTGCAACTCTTGCTTGCTCCTCATCCAAGCATTTCAAAAGAACTCCGTCGACCGTTCGGCGATAAAGATTATCATCGATCAAAATATATTTGAAAGCCATCCGCCGAACAATTCGGTCCACCCTCTTACTCGGATCTTGCAAGTAATCAATTATCGACTTCCTCCAATCTTCTTTGTTGTCCACACTCGGCATTTCATTGGCGACCGAGTCGGTGAGTTTCGACTCGGCCTTTCCTACCAAGTCGGGCCCAACCATCCGCTCTTGAGAAATATGAAAGACACCACGATTAACATGGTAGCCGGATGCTTGTTGTGCCAACTCGTTTGCAACCCAATTTTCTTGTCTAGGTATATGAGTAATGCTAAAATAATCAAAGGTAGAGATTATATCTAGACATTTATCAAGATAAATATTAAGTGATTCGTCAAGACATTGATAAACCTTGGATACTTGTTGAACTACTAATAACGAATCACCGAACGCCTCAATATGTGTGGCACCTATGGCAATTAGAAGTTCTAAGCCGAATAGCAGTGCTTCGTACTCGGCTTGATTATTTGTGCAAAAGTATTCTAAGCGGCATGAGGCTTCGCGAGTAGCACCATATGGAGATATGTAAACAACACCAACACCTTGGCCATTGCTACAAACTGAACCATCAAAGTATAATCTCCATGGCACTAGAGATACAAGATCAATGTCAATGCTATGCTTGTCAACCCGATGTTCAACAATAAAATTAGCAATGATTTGGCCCTTCATAGATTTCAAAAGTTCATAAGCCAAATCGTACTCGATCAACGCGTAAGCCCACTTGCCAACTCGGCCACTAAGAATTGGCCTATGTAACATATACTTGATGACATTGGTTTGACAAGCTACAGTGCAAGTACTAGACAGCAAGTAGTGTCTCGACTTCGTGCAAGCATAATATAGGCATAAGCATAATTTCTCAACGAAAGAGTATCTTGTCTCGGCATCGAGTAGTCGCCAACTCAAATAAGTGATAGCATGTTCTTTTCCTTCGGCTTCTTGGGTTAACACAGCTCCGATGACGCCTTCCTCTGCTGCGATGTAAAGTCGGAAGGGTTCCCCATGTTTAGGCGCCTTCAATACTGGAGGGGTAGATAAATAGCCTTTGATCAACTCGAACGCCTCTTGCTGCTTTGCCCCCCAAGTGAAATCGACGTCATTCTTCAACCGAAGGATAGGAGTGAATGCGTTGACCTTTCCCGACAAGTTGGCTATGAATCTCCTTAGATAATTGACTTTGCCAAGGAGTCGTTGCACGTCCCTTTTGCATGTCGGAGCTTGTAGCTTCTGAATTGCTTCTATCTTTTTAGGGTCAATCTCTACGCCATGCTGATGTATGATGAAGCCAAAGAACTTCCCAGCCGATACGCCAAAAGCACACTTCAAAGGATTCATCTTCAAGCCATACCTCTTCATCCTCTCAAAAGCTAAGCGCAAGTCGGCCAGATGAGATTCAAAGGCGTCCGATTTGACCACAATGTCATCAATATAGACCTCTAGTATGACGCCGAGTAGATCATGGAAGATTAAATTCATAGCTCTTTGATACGTGGCTCCGGCGTTCTTCAACCCGAAGGTCATCACTGTCCACTCGAATAAGCCAAGGAATCCAGGGCAACGGAAGGCCGTTTTGGACATGTCCTCTTCGGCCATGAAGATTTGATTGTACCCCGCGTTACCATTGAGAAAGCTGATGACTTCGTTGTCCAGAAGCATTATTAATAAGCATATCGGCTATAGGCATAGGGTACTCGTCTTTGGGTGAGGCTCTGTTCAAGTCTCTGAAGTCGATGCACACCCTCAACTTGCCGGACCATTTCTTTTCCACGGGCACAATGTTAGAGATCCAGTCGGCATACCTGCAAGGTCTAATAAAATTAGCTTTAAGCAGTCGACCGATCTCTTCCTTGATCCGGTCATACATCTCGGGATTGAATCTTCTGGCCGGTTGTTTGAAAGGTCTGAAACCGGCCTTGATAGGCAACCGGTGCTCTACTAGCTCTCGGCTCAACCCGGGCATCTCGTGGTATTCCCATGCGAAGCAGCAAACATATTCTTTCAGCAAGCCGACTAGCTTAAGTTTGCAGTCGACTTTTAAATTCTTGTTTACAAATATCGGCCTAGAACTCGAACCGTCCCCTATGTCTACTTCCTCTAATGGATCGGCCGACGTGAAACCTTGCCCTAACTTATCCATATCATCTAACTCTTCTATAGACTCGTGCATATCGTTCTTATCGGACCGATACTCTGCGATTCGCTTTTGCAACCAATCCGAGTTGGGATCCATCTGATTATTTTATATCTTTGAGCCGATTGCCATCAACCGGCTTTGAAGGTGTGGGTGCCCGGCTGTTTCCTTTAGCACTAGGGAAGTCGACTCCCGAGGAGTTGCCGGGTTGTTGCCGACTTGCCATCGCATCGACCAAGACAATGAAAGCCGAGTTGCCCTGAAGTCGGTCGCTGCCGACTGGCTTCAAAGATACGGGTACGAACCCGCTCCTTGTGGCGCTAAGGAAGTCGAACTCGGAAAGGTCACGCCCAGACAGACACGTCGCATTGGGGTGCTGCCAGTCCACCAATGCATCGGCTAAGGCGACACAAATCGAGTTGTCTGCGTGAATGACTTCGACTTCTTCATCAATCCACTGTATCAGGCATTGGTGCATCGTGGATGGCACGCATTGGTTGGCGTGAACCCAATTGCGGCCCAGTATGACATTGTAATTTCCTTGCACCTCAGTGACGAAGAACACAGTGGCCAAAGTCTTGCTTCCGATGGTGAGCTCTACGTACATCACGCCTTTGGCCTCTGTCTTCTCTTTGCCTTCAAACCCGTTGAGCACCATATTGGTCTTCATCAACTCATCCACATGCAGACCTAACTTCTTGAAGACCGAGTATGGCATAAGATTTACTACGGCACCGCCATCTATGAGCATCCTAGCCACCGGCGATCCGTTGATATGACCCTTGACATATAACAGTTTCAAGTGCCTCACCGGTTCTGTCGGCTTCTCGAAGACGGCATTCTTGGGGCCGAAGTCGAACTGGGCTACCTCCCCGTTTTCATCTACAGCACGGAACACGGCAGGTAAGTAATATACCATATTTATGTCCATACCTCCACGAGTTGGCGTAGACTCGTAGTCCACCATTTCTTATCCACTGTCTTCCGTGGTGGCTATCGACTTTGGGGAGCTTCCGAGTAGGGGAGATGTGTCTTCAGGAGTTGTTGTGTCCTCTACTCGCTTAGGCTTCCATACCTGCTTCACGGGTACCATGGGCCGAATCTCGTTAAAAGATTCATCCCTCAGCCTCTCGGCTTCTCGCTCAGCCTTCTCCTGATTTCTCATGCGCTGCAGCCTCCTTTTCTTGGTTTTAGTCAACCCGGGAGGGCACCATGTAGGCTGAGTGTACTTGGGATCTCTAGGCTTGCTCTTGCTCGTACCAGCTTCATGATCATTGGCCATGGGCCCCTGCTGAACAGTGATTATATTATCATTAGAATTGACCAGATTGCCGATAGTAATCGGTCCTTTGCCGAGTTCGTTGATCTCCATCCTTTGCCTGCCGTCCGTTGGAGCATCAGTACTCGGCGATTTAGCGCGCCACACCTTTCTGGCTGGTTGGCCCGAAGAAGTCGGTGATGACCGACTAGTATCGCCAACTAGTCGGCCTCGAGTAGGGCGGTTGAACTTTTGTGTCGGCCGACTAGTATCCCCGCCTAGTCGGCCCCGAGTAGGATGGGCCTTCTCAATGCCGACCATCCTGGATGGAAGGCGTAAGGAATCACTGGGTGCTGCCCCCACCCTCCGTTGAAGTCGTTCATGTAAGGCGTGTACGGAGGTGGCACCATCCATGGAGTTGGTATCCATGGCCCCTGCGGTCCGGCTTGATGCTGAAACCCTGGTCTTAAAGGTGATCTTGGGCGTTTTAAGCGTGATGGCCGGTTAGGGATAACACCGGCCGCTTGATTGGCATATTTGGAAAGCAACATATCGAAAGTCGGCTTCACTCTTTTATGTTGAACTCCGGCTTCATTGGTCTTCCACTTGCCGACTTCCGGACTCTTGGGTTTGATGAACTTGGCCCGGGTACTCTCTGGCGTCGGCGGTTGCCTCCTGAGTGCACTGGCCTGGGTGCCCTCTCGTACTCGGGATTGGCCCCCGAGGGCATGATTTCTGATAGTGATTTTTAACGTTTTTTGCCATCGGGTTGTTTCTCAAGTACGACTTCTCTTCCCGGGACCTTGTTGACTTCCTTCTTCCTGGGTTCACCAATGACCACATTATCTTTGTTGGCTGATTCGGCTATGTCGGGCCGAACTAGGACCTTCTTCCCTTCCAAACCCATGACGTTCATTGGGAAGGGCTGCTTGTCGACTTGCATTTCGGTAAAATTCAATCGTCCATCATTAATAGCCGATTGTATCTGTTGCCGAAAAACATTGCAATCATTAGTCGCGTGAGAAAAAGAGTTATGATACTTGCAATAGGCTCGCCGTTTTAACTCTTCAAACGACGGTAAGGAATGAGATATTCTAATGACCCTGTCTTGCAGCAAAGAATAAAATATCTTATCACACTTAGCTATATCAAAGGTAAATTTCATCTCTTCTTCACGATTCCTGCGAGTCGGCTTGAGAGCATCGCAAGTATAGGGTTTGGCTTTGGAGGACCAAACGAACTCGGTAGTATATACATTACCCTCATCGCCCGAACTATTACTATCATATTCAACCATGTGCATCTTGGGACGATCAGGTTTGGATCTGTGGACTTCCTTGAACTCTATGCTTCGGCTTTCCTGAGTCAAAGCTTTTTGTAAAACTTGGTTGATACTCAAGAGTTCATAACCTTCTAGTCGCTCTCTAATGTGAGTTCTTAAGCCGGCAAGCACCAGGTCGGCTAAGTCTCTTTCGGTTATCACCAAGCTATAACATCGGTTTTTTATGTCCCTAAACCTTTTGACATAATCGGTGACCGATTCGTCATGTTTTTGTTTAACTGATGTAAGATGTGACAACTTGAGCTCATTGTCACCGCTATAAAAATGATCATGGAATTTCTGTTTTAATTGTGACCATAAAAGTATAGAACCAGGTGGTAAAGCAGAAAACCATGAGAATGCGGTGCCAGTTAAAGACAAAGGAAATAAACGTACTTTCAACTCATTTATGGAGTTCACTTCGCCTAACTGTGCTAGGTACTGACTGACATGCTCCCATGTAGTCTTTGTTCCCTCACCGCTAAACTTAGCGAAGTCGGGAACCTTGTAACCCGGAGGGTATATGATTGCATCAAAGTAGTCGGGATACGGTTTTTGGTACAGCTGACTTCTAAACTTAGGCTCGAGTCCGAAGGATTCTGAGAACATCTTCTTTACGTCCTCCTTGAGCTTGGCTAAAATTTCATCCGAGGTGGACGAAGTCGGTGTGGGAGCGACATGATGGCTGGCCATGGGTGCGACTTGTGACACATACGTCGAGTGTGACTCGGCATTGGCCTAATCATGCTCGTGCTCATGGGTGGTGCAATCAGGCTCTGGTTCGGTGCTATCGCCGAACCGGGTATGCTCATAATCGGATTAGGGCTTACGGGTAGGGCTACGAGTTGGTTGGTTTGGCTAGGGTGTAGACTCAATGGCACGGGAGACGCCGATGAATCTACTACCGAAGTCGAATTGGGGTTCACCTCACTTGCAGCCGCACCAGTGATACCACTATATGATGGACACGCATTACCCTTAGCGTTCGAGTTCTCCATGAACGAGTTGTAAACAAGAATATTGCTCTCTGAGATATAACTCTGTATTTCGGCTATCTGTTCTGGAGAAAACGTGCTACTTACCGGGGTCTGAGCCTTCTTGCCGTGTAGAGGAGGGAGCTTGATTTCTCCAACTGGAGTAACGTTTCCTTGACGATCTTTCTTGAAGTTGGCGAGGAACGCCTGTAGATCTTCCTCCTCTCGCTTCTTCTTGTATGCTTCGAAAGCTTGGCAATGTTCCTCCGATAGCTCATCGTAGCCTGGCTTGATGATGTTATCGGTGCTGATCTCGCCGAGTTGTGGGATCTGATTGTTAGACATGATGATTTCGTTCCCCAGCGGAGTCGCCAAAAAGTGTGTTCGCACACGAACACGTCACCGTGTACCCCCGAAGCCGAGCGCGATGCGCAGGACACGGAGTCAGGTGAGACTCGCCGGGAGCGCGATACGCAAGACACGTCGGCGAGTGCTTTTGAGAACCCGAAACCCCACACCCCCGGGAGGGACCCCGTCAGGGAGTGCGGCGGCTATGGGCTGCTCTAAGTCGGCCTGACCGCCCTTAGAGCTTCGAGGTTCGCTGTCGTTGAACACGAAGAACAGCGAAGAACGAAAAGCATAAAACAAGGATGAGAAGAAAAATAGTAGATGAAAAGATAATAGATTGATTGTTTCGATTGTGTGTTGTTTTCAATCGGCCATATACCATTCATATTTATAGGGTACGCCCGGCCTTAGGGCTAGAATACAACTCTGTATCGTACATGATATGGCTTTCCATACAAATCGAGTTGCTTTCTAAATCTACAATTACCCTGATGGCTACGATCAGGACTCCATCTTGTATACGAGATATCCTTCCATATGATCCGGGAATTCTTCCAAATCTTGGACTTCCCTTTAAACGCCATGACCAGCCACTGTTCCTTGCGTCCCAAGTTAAGGCTTCGAGCACAAAAGACTTCACCTTGAAACCCAATGCCTTGGCCCATCCGTACTCGGTCACCAACTTGGCACCGCTGGAACTCGGTCGTGCTATTTAGAACCCGTCTTGGATCTACTCGGGACCGCGAATGCTCGGGAACAAGAGTACTCGGAGACACGAGTGCTCGGGAGCGCAAGTACTCGGGAATTAGTACTCGGGGACACGAGTACTTGAAAACACTGCAAACCATACTGCTCGGGAACGTGAGTACTCGGGAATACAGGAACTCGAGCGCTTGGGAATGAGTACTCGGGAGCATTGCTCGAGATCTTCTGTGAACACTCCTGTGGCCGGGACCATAGCGGAGCACGAGAACTCGGGATACGAGTAATCGGGACTCGGGGACGCTGCAAACCACTCGGCGTGAGCCACGATTTGATAACACTGTAAACTTTACCCGATGCACTTGATCCTTTTGGGGGTACTGCCAAATTTGGTCGTCAACACATCTTTATTAGGAGAATTTGGGATCTATCAAACTCAAATGCTAACCCTATGGTGTGATAATTTTGGAGCCACATATCTTTAGATCAACCCGGTATTTTTATGCGAAGATAGATTATACTGATGTGGACTTTCATTTCGTACATGAAAGAGTGGCGAGGCAGGATTTGGTGATCCAGCCCATGCCCTCATGGGATCAACTAGCTGACGTGCAACAATTGTAGACACTGCGACGCACTCTCGGCTTCTCCAATTGTGTTTGAAATCAAGCAACCGAGTTGGTTTTTATAGATAAGGCCGAATTGGTTAGTGGTAATAAACTGCCTTATAAAGCGACTAACAAACCACGGTATAAAGCTCATTGACCGGTACCTGATTTAGGTGTGCCGAGAAACCTAAACAAAACCGAATATTTTTCTACACTTGCAGTAACAAGCCATGTTTTTTTTGAGCCCCACGAATCATGCTTTTATTCAATCGGTATAAGGCTTACATCAGTTGCTAATTGAATTCGAATTACATCAGGAGGGTCTTGCCGCCACATAGCAAACTGACCATTGGCCTGGGAAGCTAACATATGCGCCACCTGATTTGCCTCTCTAGGACAATGATCGAACTGAACCGAAACAAAACCCCGGCAAAGGAAAGAGCATTCCTCATACACAGCAGCAGCCGCTCCAATTGAATTGCCTCCATTCCTCATTGTCTCCACCACCTCTATGCAGTCGGAATTCACCACCAGTCGATTGCATCCCATCATCCCTGCCAACAGTAAGCCATCCCGCAAAGCAAGCGTTTCGGCCATTACCACTGAATCAACATGCTCGATAACACAATTGCTCGCAGCAAGGAATGTGCCTCGATCATCACGCAGAACTGCACCAGTAGCTCCCCTCTCCTCCGAATGATAAAAAGCAGCATCCACATTCAGCTTCACGTGGTCCTCCGGTGGCTTCTTCCACCCGCCGCGGCTAATGCCTGCTCCTCTCTTGTTAGCTCTAGAATAGTTGATGCATAAAGCCAGAATAGCTTGCGCTGAATGAGCTGAAGATTGAACTGGTTCAGCACGGACCGCTAGTCTTCACTCCCACCAAATGTACCAAGAGGCGACAGATATGAGCTCCTCCCATGCGATTCCCGGGGGGACCAACGCCGTCTCCGGCTGTTTATACATCAAAATGTCCAGCAGTGAGGATCCCTCGCGATTACTCACACAAGCTTCAGATATCGCCGGCCAGGCCCCCAGGTACTCCCAAACTTCACGCGCACGCGGGCACAAAAACAAAGCATGATCAATACTCTCACAATCGGTAAAACAGAGAGGGCATTGACCACTAGGAATCATATGCCTGTTCGCCAGCACTCCTTTGCACGGGATTGCACCCTTGAGAGCACGCCACACGAAAATTTTTATCTTTGCCGGCATCTGAACTGACCAGAGCTTCTTCTATAAACTATTCTGCACTGAAGGTCCGTCAAGATGGCCTCCATACTTATCATTCCACTCACAATAATAGGCAGACTTACTGAAAAAGACCCTGTCCTTGTAATCCCCCAAGAAATGAAATCCTCCATCATACCCACAGCCAACGGAATATTCAGAATGCGCCTGGCATCAATAGGCCAGAAAATGTCCCGCACTAATTCTGCATCCCACGTTCTGGTTTCCACATTAATGAGCTCACTCACCTTGGTTAGGACAACAGCTCCATGCCTTGTAATAACCCTCCTTGAGGAGCTGCTAGGGATCCAGGGATCACTCCATATATTTATGCTAGATCCATCACCAACCCGCCAAATATATCCCTTCTTAAAGCACTGGACACCTTCCCAAATACTTTGCCAAGTATACGAGCTTCCCTTCTTGAGCGCTGCCTTCAACAGATCACCGGATGGAAAATACTTCGCCTTCAAAACAGTGGCACACAAAGAATCAGGTTCACACAACAGACGCCAACATTGTCTTGCCAACAGCGCTCGATTAAAACACTGAATGTCTCTAAAACCCATCCCGCCACTCTTCTTCGGGAAACACATCTTCCATCAGGCGAACCAGTGCATATGTTTCTGCTGATCTTCATCTCCCCACCAGTACCGGGACATAGCAGAGATAATCCCATTACATACACGAGTAGGTAGTCTGAAAACTGACATTGCATACGCCGGGATCGCCTGAGCAACCGCCTTTAGCAGAACCTCCTTCCTCCCAAGAGAGAGCTTCTTCTCCTTCCATCCAGACAGAACACCATTAACTTTAATTTGTAGTACATATATAGGCACTACTGCAACAAGACTAATACTAGATCGCTCATCATCATAGATAGTTTGTCAAAACTATTAGCTGTATGCTAAAAGCATATGTGACGAGTTAATATCATACACATTTTATGGCACAAAACCATCTAAGAAGTATGACACGAAGTCGGTACTCCAAGAAGTATGACACGAAGTCGGTACTCCAAATCGTGTATGATAACTGTGAAGATAATCTTTTAATGGAGGTGGACACTTATCTCTTTCTAAAATACCCTCACATCACTATAATTTATGTGGGGCCGAGATCAAACTAGACTTTGTTTCCGTGGCTAAGTTAGAGATCAATAGTATCGTGACTTAGCCATGGCCCATTGTTCCCGGCGGATCCAGAACCGGTGCCCTAGATCCGATAACCATAGTAGAAAACACTGTAGCAAGGACATTGTAGCGGTTATTGTAGCGAGTTCCTATAGCAATGGTTCTTCATAGTCCGATCTGGGCCATTGGTCATGGATCCGGCAGCTTGGAGCCGTGACCTTTGACATAGCGACAGATTCTCAATCTGACTTTGACACCTACATCCTGGGCCCACGCATGAACCAGATAAAGACTAGCAAAAGAAAGAAATGGTATAAGACTAGCAAAAGAAAGAAAGGAAAAAAATCCGAAGCTTGGCATAGGAACTTAATGGGTCTCTATTCCCGGGAGTTTCCGTGGATTGGCTTATATATGGTGGGCTAGATACGATCACTCTTACACCTATTCTTTTACCAATCAACTTGCTGACTAAACTCATTTTAAGATGAATAAAAAAAGATCAAACTCAGCAAAATAAAGCTTTTAGAAGTGGAACATTAGAAGAGCATCCAAACTGAAGTTATCCGGACTTTAAGGACTTAGTGAAATCCTTGGCCCCTCTTCACCAAGGTTTCGGTCAAGGTAGGGACAGCCCCAAAGGGGTTTGGTTCCACCTATCTAGGTGTTGCACCACTTCTTTTTTCCTAAGGCCTTGTATCCAAATAGAAGGACTCTAGGAAGAGTTCAGCCAATTGGTTGAATCCTTCCCCTAGCAGGATTCAGCCACACCCCTTGGTCGACTTCTTTCCTCCTATATATTGTGGCTGATAGCTCTCCCTAGGATTTAGGTTTTGTTTAGTTAAAAGTCAGCCGCGCTGTTACTTCGAGTCTGTCAATTATGTTTAACGGCCAATTGTCAAGACCATTTATCAAAACCCCACCTTGTTCAATTCTTCATCCATATTTGTAATTTCACATTGCTATTATCATGAATTTTTCTTGTTCTTTGATTGCTCGCAGGAATTAGAATCTCGTGTTCAGGTTGACCGTGTTTCCGACATCATCAATAACCTATGGAGTTGGTTTAGTGCTTGCTAAAGTGCATCATCGTCGTATGGTGTAATCAGATCGCCAAAGTTGCCTCCACAAATCAACAGTTATCATTCTTAACGAAAGATCGAGACACCCATAAAGCTATCATAGATGATATCACAAGATGTGTGCAATCAAAATTTTCTAGCATTGACTATTGATATATTAAAAGTTGTTTAGATTTATCAAGTGAAAATGATATCATCAGATTTGTCGCCAAAACTATTTCATAGTATCACAATTTTAATTTTTTTTACTAATTTATCTATTATATATTCAGAATACTTGACGGGTTAACTAGAAAAAAAGAGACATGCTAGAAAATCTAAAAAAAATCTAATAATCTAATGGACCCTCTTTTTATTAGTAGACCACAATCGACATATCTTCATAATTGTACTAAACATATCACAACCAATAAATGTTTATAACTATACCTAAACAAATCACAACTGATACATCTTCATAATTGTACCTAAATATATCACATTGATAGATCTTCATAACTATACCTAAACAAACACATCCAATAAATCATCACAATTATATCCAAACAGATCATAACCGATAGATCTTTCTAATTGTACCTAAACATATCATAACCAATAAATCTCATAATTATATCTAAACACAACACAACACAAACCGATAGATGTTCACAATTATACCTAAATAAATCATAAACAGTAAATGCGATAGTTGAACACCTTTGTATTGACATTGTGATAGTTGAACACCTTTGCGATGGCATTGTGATAGTTGAACACCGCTGTAATGGACAAACCGAATGAGATCGTCACACAAAAACCCACGGCATAAAAGCTCACATGACATATGTTGGTATAGCTGGAGCGACGGCCTAGCTGTAAGTTCTTTTACATCTAGAAAGCCCAGCCCAGCTCATCCCAGCTGCAAGGAGACCATTGCAACCTCCACCGACCAAGCTCATCTTGCACGAATCGTCAAGATTACTGCGGAAGCTTCTGGACGCCGCTTCCACGAATAGAAACCCAAGAAACACGAGAGAGAGAGAGCACGATGAGGCAGGCAGGAAACATTCGGGAACGAATGCGACCGAGAGGCGACGACAATCATGCAACTCCCCGCGCGATCGAAGGCACTAGAACGCCTGCGAAGCCTCCCCCATCGATCCGTTATAAAGCGGCGCCACCTGTTCTTCCCCAAATCTCTCAGCGCGACAAGCAAGCAATCACCGCGGATCAATCGCAACAATCGCATCGCAGAAAGCAAGCAAGCTCCCACAAATCTCCATTTCTTGGTTCTTTTGCATTCTCACTTGAGAGCAGAGTAGAGCGGATCGCGATGGCGGACGTGCAGATGGGCGGCGCGGCGGCGGAGACGGAGACGTTCGCGTTCCAGGCGGAGATCAACCAGCTGCTCTCCCTCATCATCAACACATTCTACTCCAACAAGGAGATCTTCCTCAGGGAGCTCATCTCCAACTCATCCGATGTACGTCCCTCTGCTGCTTCTTGCTTTCCTCTATTTCTTTGCTCTGTTCGTCTTCCTTGCTCACGGTTTGGTGCAAATGGCAGGCCCTTGACAAAATCCGGTTCGAGAGCCTGACGGACAAGAGCAAGCTGGACGCGCAGCCGGAGCTCTTTATCCGCCTCGTCCCCGACAAGGCCACCAAGACGCTCTCCATCATCGACAGCGGCGTCGGCATGACCAAGTCAGGTGCGTCACTCACTCCCCTCCTCTTCTGTTCGCTCGTAGCAAATGCAATCTTGATACTTCCATTGATGCTGAATTGCTGAACATCTGACGAAAATTCCTCACTCAATTACCTATCTGCTGAATTGCAGACCTCGTGAACAATCTCGGCACCATCGCTCGCTCCGGCACCAAGGAGTTCATGGAGGCGCTGCAGGCCGGGGCCGACGTCAGCATGATCGGCCAGTTCGGGGTCGGCTTCTACTCGGCCTACCTCGTCGCCGAGAAGGTGGTGGTCACCACCAAGCACAACGACGACGAGCAGTACGTGTGGGAGTCCCAGGCTGGCGGCTCCTTCACCGTCACCCTCGACGCTGCCGGCGAGCGCCTCGGCCGCGGCACCAAGATCACGCTCTTCCTGAAGGACGACCAGCTCGAGTACCTCGAGGAGCGCCGCCTCAAGGACCTCGTCAAGAAGCACTCTGAGTTCATCAGCTACCCCATCTACCTCTGGACCGAGAAGACCACCGAGAAGGAGATCAGCGATGACGAGGCCGACGACGACGCCGCCGACAAGAAGGAGGGCGACGTCGAGGAGGTCGACGAAGACAAGGACAGCAAGGAGAAGAAGAAGAAGAAGGTGAAGGAGGTGAGCCACGAGTGGGTGCAGATCAACAAGCAGAAGCCCATCTGGCTGCGCAAGCCGGAGGAGATCAGCAAGGAGGAGTATGCCTCTTTCTACAAGTCCCTCACCAACGATTGGGAGGACCACCTCGCCGTGAAGCACTTCTCGGTCGAGGGCCAGCTCGAGTTCAAGGCCGTCCTCTTCGTCCCTCGCCGCGCCCCCTTCGATCTCTTCGACACCCGCAAGAAGATGAACAACATCAAGCTCTACGTTCGCCGCGTCTTCATCATGGACAACTGCGACGAGCTCATCCCGGAGTGGCTCGGCTTCGTCAAAGGCGTCGTCGACTCCGACGACCTCCCCCTCAACATCTCCCGGGAGACCCTGCAGCAGAACAAGATCCTCAAGGTGATCCGCAAGAACCTGGTGAAGAAGTGCATCGAGCTCTCTTCGAGATCGCGGAGAACAAGGAGGACTACGCCAAGTTCTACGAGGCATTCTCCAAGAACCTCAAGCTGGGGGTGCACGAGGATTCCCAGAACCGCGCCAAGCTCGCTGACCTCCTCCGGTACCACTCCACCAAGAGTGGCGACGAGGTGACGAGCCTCAAGGACTACGTGACCCGGATGAAGGAGGGGCAGAAGGACATCTACTACATCACCGGCGAGAGCAGGAAGGCCGTGGAGAACTCGCCGTTCCTGGAGCGGCTAAAGAAGCGGGGCTACGAGGTGCTCTTCATGGTGGATGCCATCGACGAGTACGCCGTCGGACAGCTCAAGGAGTACGACGGCAAGAAGCTGGTGTCGGCCACCAAGGAAGGGCTCAAGCTCGACGAGGAATCCGAGGAGGAGAAGCGGCGGCGCGAGGAGAAGAAGGCGGCGTTCGAAGGCCTCTGCAAGACGATGAAGGACATCCTCGGGGACCGCGTGGAGAAGGTGGTGGTGTCGGACCGGATCGTGGACTCGCCGTGCTGCCTAGTGACGGGGGAGTACGGGTGGACGGCGAACATGGAGCGGATCATGAAGGCGCAGGCGCTGCGGGACAGCAGCATGGGGGCGTACATGTCGAGCAAGAAGACGATGGAGATCAACCCGGAGAACGGCATCATGGAGGAGCTCCGGAAGCGGGCGGAGGCGGACCGGAACGACAAGTCGGTGAAAGACCTGGTGATGCTGCTCTTTGAGACGGCGCTGCTCACCTCCGGGTTCAGCCTCGACGACCCGAACACATTCGCCGCCAGGATCCACCGGATGCTCAGGCTCGGGCTAAACATCGACGAGGACGCCGGCGCCGAGGAGGACGCCGACATGACGGCGCTGGAGGAAGAGGGCGCTGAGGAGAGCAAGATGGAGGAGGTGGACTGAACATGCAACAAGAGTTCGGGTGAGTCGTAATGGTCGGTGCAAGTCCAAATGAGGTGCTCGAGATGGTCACTGTCAGTCCTCCGGTTCAGTTCAGTGTCGTGTTGACATGAGTCGTGTATTGCTTAAGTTTTTGTGCTCTGTGATGTCGATTTCTCCACCCATGCTTTACGTCCTAGCACTTGCCTGAACGATACCGGAAAGCTGCATTTTTGTTTTACTACTTGTTTCACAGCATCAGCTAATCAGATTCAGGGCCTCTTTGGATTGAAAGATTCTCAAAACGCAAAATGTAGGAATGAAATGTCATGGCTTGTGGAATCTTATAGAAAATGAAACTACAGGAATATGTAAAACTAGCTCTTTGGATACTTCACAGGAATTTTGTAAGAATTTGAAGAGAGAGAAGGTTCATGCAAGACACAAAGGAAATTTTTCATGAGGTTCAAGTTCATGTTAGAATTCCTCCAAAATTCCTATGGATTAAGCCATTCCATAGGAATTTCGTAGGATTCCTATGACCTCATTCCTGCAATCCAAAGGGCTTCCATAGGAAAAATTCCTATGGATTCAGATCCTACAAAATTCCTTTGAAAATCCTTCAATCCAAAGAGGCCCTCAAATTTTAACTTGGAATTTAAGTCGTTTCAGAGAATATGTGTGGTAATTTCAAGTGAGCGTGCGCTCAAGTTGGAATGTCCAACTTGTGTTGTCGCAATTTGGGTTGTTACCGTAGTCATATTGCTTGCTTCCAGTTCCAGACGGTTGGAACAACGGAGTTCTTGGTCTGGTTCAGTCTGAATTACTCCTGTTAATATTGGTGTATGGTTTCATCCCTTCTCTCGATGGAATTCATGTGGTATTAAGCTCTTTTTACTGATGCTATGTTTCAATAGCCAGAATGATGTTGGAATCATGTAGTTTTTAATGATTCAGTGCCATACTCATGGTTCGTTCGATGAATGAAAATACCACATTAAACATTTCCATTTGTTCTCATTAGTTATTCATCTCCTCTGATCAACCAGGCCAGTAGGCTACAAGGCATACTGGTTTTGCTCCATTCTGACGACGGTGAGACTTGTCATACCCTCAAGAGTAAGTTCTGCACTACAACGACTACCAAAACGTATTTCTGTACTGCGGCCACGGCTGAACAAATGGTATGTCCGTTTCTTAGCTGAAGATAATAACTCCAAGAGTATGCTAGCACCTATTACCAATGTAAAGCACGGACCAGAAAACATACCAAAATTCCTGCACAGATTATTTACTGAGGATTGTGTTCCTCCTTTTTCAATGTTGGGCTACAATGTTGCCTACTTATTTTTAGATAATGGAATACCGCGTCAAGATGATGCAATACTGGTTGCCTTGTTCTGTTCAAGTTGCTTACATTACCACCAGAATAATTGTTACAGGATCTGAGTAGTGTAAACACAACTAATTAGGCTCAGCCTTCAATGTGGGTTTGGCCGATCAGAAATTCTATCTGCACAAAATAGGAGGGAAAAAGGAAGATCATTGCATCTTAAAATTTTGCTGCTTTTTACAGGTAAAGAGACACTGTTTATATCTCCAACACTATGGTAATTACATCGACATAAGTATTTCAACTCTCGTGCAATTACAAGCTGGACTTCTTTCACTTATTTTTCATCCATGATACTATGTTTTCCATGATGGAACAATAAATACTTTCTTCACGCCAAGATTCATTTCTGTAGTTTTGTATGAATCACTATGCAAAGATCTTCTATTATTTGTTGGTTTATATACTCTTTATGTAATTCGTATATATAGGCCATCACTTCTCTATCTGTGTCATGTGGCGATTCTCATTCACTATTATGTTTCAGGACCAAGTTATATATCAGCTTTGTTGTATGCTGTATTACTCAACCACAATTACATAACCTCCACTTGATTAAATTCGGTGTTATATACTCCAAAATCAATTACTGGCACACCCTGCCACCCTTTAATTAACCACAATAACATTCGCTTAATTAAAGGTTTCACACATTAACATTTCAACGTTACTTGTATGAAATCCTCTGCAACTGCATCTCTATATAACATAACCTTTAGAGGCTTCACGACGTACAACACAACTCAAACTCGTAATTTGGATCAACCAAACATCCAGCCCATCGATCCAATGGCTCGCCGTTTTCTTCTCCTCGTCCTACTCGTCTTCCTCGTTGCATCCAGCTTCTCGTCCCAAACTACACATGTAGCAGCAGCAGCAGCAGCAGCTCGCGTCCTCCTTCTTCAGGAGGACGTAGCAGGAGCACCATCGCCTTCTTCTTCTTCGTCGTCGTCGACGGCATATGAGCTAGTCCAAGAACTCGACGTTGACAATGCAGATGAGCCGTCCTACCGCGTGGCTCCTGGCTTGATCAAAGGACACTTCTGACCGATCAATCGACCGATGGCCGGCCTGAATAAATCGAACATGATGTATGCCATCATCGATCATCTGCACCTGTTTGTTTCTCTGTTTTTGATTGATATACGCATGTTGGATCGAGATGAAACGTCCAGGCCGGGTTCATACGTTACCTTCTTTTTCTTGAAAGAACGCGGGACGGCTGGAGGAGGACTTTTTTTTGCATGAAGAACTACATGCATGGCTGCTCGTTTTGGCGAGGAATTCATTAGCTCTTTGTGCTACTGTTCATCGTGAACAGATTATATATTCCTGATTCTCCGGTTCATATATTGTACTTTGGCTTTTTATTTTGGCGAGGATATTGGCTCTGTCTATGAATTGTGAAGCAGATCAATTCAGAGGGACAGAACTCTCCCCTAAGTATAGGTGAGAAAACCCCCCGAACCACCTCAACCCTCCCCACAAAAAATATGAAAAGACTGGAACGATCAAGTCCAAATTAAAAGTTCGGAGCCTTGAATTGATAAAGAGGCGCAAAATGTGAAAATTCAAAATGAAATATAAAGCAACAGCTAGGATAGACTTGCCGGGGGATGGTAGCGCACAAGTATGCATCAACTTTGAAGGGAGAAGAAAGTCAGAGCTAACATGAGACCGAGCTACAACGACCAATGAAGATAGCAACTCTGATCAACGGCGACTGGGTAATTGACGCGCGGTGACAACTGCGAGTAGACCGCCGATGCCAATGAAGAAGGCTACCAAAATGTTTGATTTGAGGCTAAATTTGTCTAACCTGTCGTGCTTTAGGTTAGACAAATTGGACTAACTTAGGTGGGTGTTTAGTTCAAACCACACTTTAGATAAGGTTCTTTTTTCAGAACAGGTTTTGACATATCATATATTAAAAAGTTGTGTCAAGATTCTTTTAGGTTTGCCGGGCTTCAAATTTATTAAACTAATCTTAGGCACATTCGACAAAAAATATGTGACGAAATATGGCATAACTAATCTAGCAACCAAACAGCTTCTTCGTCGTCTTAGGTTGCGCTCCATGAACGATGCTCCTAGAGCCACGTGTCAACCATCTGTGGGTTCCCTCGCCACGTGTCGTGTGTGGAGCGTATTCGGGTATCGGAGGGTGGCGCGCTAATTGAAATCGTCAGCCAACGTGTTGTGGGCCAGAAATGGGCTAGCCCAACAATTGCAGGATACGAATCTATCTTGTGGGCCGGCCCAGACGCAGATTGGACTTTGAAGATTTCGCTAGGGTTTAACGCCCCCGAAGCCGCAGGCGAGAAAGAGAAACAGAAGAAATGGCATCATTGGCCCGCGCCGCCGCCTCCGCCGCCAGATCGGCCCTCCGCCCGGCCCCCCTCGCCGGCCGCCTCCTCGGCTCGACCCTGCCTTCTCCCTCCCCCGCCCGAGCCGCCCGGTTCCTCCGCAGGTATGTGTGTGACTAGGCGTTCCACCGAGAGACGGATGGTTTGATGGGCGTGGGTGCGTGTGCTTACATTGAGGAGGTCCCTGCAGGTCGGCGGCGGCGGGTCTGGAGACGCTGATGCCCCTGCATACCGCGGTGGCGTCGGCGCGCCTGAAGTCCTGCATCGCCGTCGACTCCACATGCTGGAGCTCCCTCTCCCAAGGTAAACATATTTACATTCGCTTGGATGTGTTGTTGACTGTCTGGTGAATGTTTTTTTCTCAAATTAGTCTCTCCATTAGAAGCAACCGTATTGATGAAGTGAAATCCATGTATTAGACACTAAACACTATGCTGCAGGATAAATGAGTCTTTCAACAAGGAAATGCATTAGTACTGTGAAGAGATTCAGTGACCCACTCTTGGTTTATCGAGACTAAAAACAGATTGGTGTTCATCTCCTTTTGTAGTTTATTAACCTTAATATCTATGAGTAATATGATGACCCCATATACTGCAACTATAACACCTTGGGGTTAGCTGTTCGCTTATACCTGTTTTTTGTTACTATTGTTCTATTGTAAAGGTAGTTTGTAATCAGTATCCGTTGTTTTAGCACCAAGCTACTAAACAGTCTTCTTGTTTTTGTTAGAGTTAGGGCGAGTCGTGCACTAGTATATATATTGTCCTCAACTAATTCATTGTATTAGTTCTTGTTTGAGGTTAATTTTGTAGTATATAGGACCATGTGTTTGTTCTTCTGACTACTTGAGAACTTCCGTAGTAGTTCTATTATCTTTGTTTGATCAGTTATGGATCATTGTGTAGTCATGAAGAATGAACTTGATCGACATGGTTTTTAGAGTTGCAGTAGTGCTAAGATGCTTGCTTTTCATAGGAAATAAATCTAGAGAGCCGTATATTTCATTTCTTATTGACTTGATGGTCTTTGTCATATTCTAATGGATTCTTTGGTTTTTAATCCAATCGTAGTTTTTGGTTGGCTGTTGGGATATCTGGCGGCTATCTAAGGGCATCCTCTTGGTCACACCTCACCCAGTGACAACACTAGATACAACCTCTCCAACCTTTTGTCTCTGTCATCATTCCCATGATTATTTTCATTATTATCACCACACCTTTCCCCTAAAACTCCCTCACGGGTCTCTCTTATAAGAAGGCTTGCGTGCTCATGTTGTCTCTCGCATAAGAGATGGCACATTCTCTCTTTACACCTCTCTCCCCCAGCTAGGATTTCGGGTAACATGGCAGGGAAGAGATAGCTGAGGTAGCCACTATTGGAGAGGCCTAGTTACCAGAAATATAACCTTTTTCTTTGGATGGCTACCCCCATGTCAATGAAGAATTTTGGTTAAGATTTGGAAAACAACGTGTCTTGATCTCCTGCCACAATTGATACTCTCGGGGCTCACTGCCGCTGGTGTTGGTCAATGTTTGTAGGGCAGCATTTGGCTCTAACATAGTATTTTCAAACTTTATCCCCCAAAATGACCGGAATCTAGTTCGCTCCTTTTGGTGTGTCAGTACGGAGTAATGTACAATGTTTCGAAAGGCGGCATAAGGCGGTCGCCTAGGGGCGCCTTTGCCCTAGGCGGTGGTCTAGGTGGCCGATGAGGTCCTATAGCGAGGAATCAACCTCTCCAGTGAGGAAGTGACAGTGGAGAGGGGGTGAAGGAGGCTTGTGCGGGGAGAGAGATAACGAGGCGGAATAGGGAAAGAGTTGAGTCAGGTCGCTGTCACAGCTGTGGCTGCTTGCTTGAGTTGTGGCGGCTGGAGGTATGCAACTAGGGTTAGGGCAAGAAATACTTAAGTACTAATGGGCCAGTTGGGCTGAACCATGTCAGCAGCCCATCTCCTCTCTAACTTCTTCCCTTTTTCCTCCTAATTCCTCTTCCATCACATTTTCTTCCCACTGGTGCTTTCTGCTGGGTTTGTAGGCGGCCGCCTAGGCGGGCTACGTGCTGGGTGGCCATCCGCCGCCCACCTAGCGCCTGGCCTTTTTTTGAACCTTGGTAATGCATATCAAATGTGCTGCTTTTGACTGTGGTTTGGCTTTTGGTGTGTCAGTAATAAATATTAAATGCTGCTGGTTTGGTGCGTCAGTAATGCATATCGAATATTGAGGTTTTGTCTTGCTCAACTGGTTGTCTCCTTTTGTATTGTTCGGCTAACTGTGAAATACTGAATCGATTAATTATTGCTACCCATGTCTTACTAATATGTGATGTTTGTAGTTGGCACCAAGTGAATGGAAATGGTTACTCCATTGTTTCTTATTGAAAAGGATGGGGTTTCTATCTTTTGACTGTGGTTGTTATAGGTTTAAAAAAGCGCATCTGATCATGGCTAGGAGCTGCGCAGCAGAGAAGCGAAGACACCGAGTTAAATACAAAGTTGCATTTGTTTGCCGATAGTCCTTAGAACATGTATCCCATCTATGTTTGCTGTTGCTCCATACATGTACTCTTTTTAACAAAATAATGGAGCATGCAAAAGGTTGGCCCCTTGTAACCTTCTGTACCTTGATTTTTTGTTGACTTTGGAAAAAAAAACCTGGAATTATAATGGAAAATACATTATTGCTTTGTTACGAGCTTGAAATCAGCCTGAATAATCACTCCTTATCGACTTAATACGATGGATTGTGTATTGCGTCATCTATCCTTGACCTGACTTGCTCTTATATTTCGTGATATAGGATATGCTTTGCCTTTGTGACAAAGAGCTGCATCTGAAGAAACCAATGAACCTTAGGGATTACAGACATATTGGGCTGTAATAATTAGATGCTTGTAAACTGATGGTGCATCCGAACTTGTTTAATTTTGTAATGTGATTTCTCCAAGTTTTGGAAGAAAGTTTGTTGATGTTTGGAGTTTACGGCACATGGATTATCTGCAGCTCTTCCTTAAAACAGCAAGTTTATTGGGTCATGTTACGCACAGATGTTTTCACTCGAGCCTTTTCTTTTCGTATTTGAAATTTGTTCATGTGTAGATAGGCTATTTTACTCCGGAAGTGGCTTAAATCATTTACATACAGTTCCAGATCACGAGTCCCTCATGGTCACCTTGAGGAGAAATCGTGCATCAATCCACATGCTTTTTTTTAGAATGTACAGCCGTACGATTAGTCCTATATTTTTTCTATACATAGTAAGGTTATTACCGGAGGTCCTCCCACAGCTCGAATGGCCATAAAGTATGCCTCCAAGAATTGAAGAAGGTTGAATCTCCATTATATTGCTTCGACGTGGGAGGCTTGAACTTCTGGAGGAAGATGACTTCTTAGATCTTCCTTCATAAAGGGTTGTAAGTTTGTATGTATCCTCTGTTCCTCCGTGTTGATGTCATTTGCTTCGGATGTTGTTTTCCTGCCTCGAGGATGAGCTTGGCGAACAGTCTCCAGACCTCCTCGACGAGCGGGAACGGTTGTGTTAGCCATTCCGAATTCTACCACCTGATCTTCTTGGTGCGCGCACGTTTATCCGTGTTGACTTGGCGATTAGCTTCCTCAAGGGCCTCTTCCGACTTGACGGAGGTTGGCGATGCTCTGCCCACGGTCTTCGTTGTGTTCGCCTTGGGTGCGACTTCCTTGAGGGTACTCCGGCTCCAGTTGTTTTGGGCGTCTCGAGACATGACCTTCAGACGGCAGGCTTTTTCTCGTCTTCGCACTTCAGGGAGAGACGACATCATTGAAGGTGGTGCTATGCCTTGAGGTGCTCCGGCGTAGGCGGACCCCTAAAAAGGGTTGAACCACAAAGCTCCGCACATGACAGCCGCATGTGCTATGCATGGTAAGTGCGAGATGTAAGTCGTGTTGAGGATTGATGCTCTTCTGTGTGTGAACTCGGATTCTCGTGACACCACGTGATCCATCCGATGATGCTACGCGAAGGCGTTTGAGATTGCAGGGCCAGCGGAATTACGACTTGGCTCTGGAGGTGCGGCCTGATAGAAGTCTCTACAGCGTTCGATTGAGGGACCTTGAGCAATGCTCAGCGCGCACTGAAATCGGGGAGCTTGGTGTTCATAAACGTCCTCAAGTTGGTGATGAGTTCATCGGGCCTCTTTAAGATATTGTCAGGGATCCTTGAGATGTCGTGGCGGGCTCCGAGATGGACGTCTTGGAGGAGTTCTTCGCCTTCCGATACAATGGGTAACGCGGTGGCCAGTAGGTCGGTTTGGATGATCCCTTCCATGTGCTCTGTGTCCGGTGTTGGTGTAGTTGTCCTCGGTCATCTTTGATGTGCCCTTTTTTTTATCTTTTATCCTTGAGTCATTGCGCTTTTACTCCAAGCGAGCAATGCCTCGGCTTTGGTAAGGTTTTGCTGAGATTAGATCATAGCTTCTCACATTGGTTAGGTTAGAAGAGGGGTTGGCGATAGCTCGACAATTAGGGTGTGATAGCAAGGGCTGTGTACGGTGGCGTTATGAGAAGGTCAGCGTACACTTGACAATATGTGACACCTTGATGTTTTTTAAATAGGTTCGATTGACTCATAGAACACTGCCTATTCCTATGTCAAGGGAGCCACCTCGTGCGGAACTCAACTAGCGGCTTGGGCCCTTTGGGACTTCTCAATGTCGTTCCTAGTGCTCTTCGCGCGGAACTTGGAATTCTAGACGTCGCTTTATGAGATTTTTTTATTTATGAATAGATTTTACATATCCCAGAAGGGGGTTTATATAGACAAGCCGTACGATAAATGACTATTGGTGTTCTAGAGGGATAAATAAGAGAAAAATAGTAGTGTAAAAATAGTAGTGTAAAAATGGTGTACGATCTATAATAGACTTGTTCACGTATGCTTCTTTTGAACTTGCTTTTAAGTCACTAATTATCTTAGAGCATCTCCAAGAGCCGCGCCATCACGCTCGCCATAGCCAAAATAGCGCCTGTAGGGGAAAAAACGAGCTCCAACAGAGCCGCTATCACGCACGCCAAATTTGCAGGGCCTCCATCCTGGACAGCTGGCGTGAGGTCCAGACGCGCTATCCCCCAACTCCTCTCTCCCGGAGAAATCCCTCCCGCCAACTCCGAGCGCGCCGCTGCCCTACTGGAGGTTGGTTCCGGCCCGTCGCTGCTCCCCCGTCGCTGCTCCCTCCCTCCTCGGCCCGCCGGCACATGCCGCACCGCCGGCCGCAGCTCGGCCCTCCACAAGCCGCACCGCCGACGACAGGTCCCCCGCCGCTCGCAGCCCGCCCGCAGCCCGCATGCCGCTAGCCCACGTCGCTCCAGATCTGGGAGCGGCGGCGCAGCCCAAGCCGGTCCCAGATCTGGCAGCCGGGGCGCCGGCGGAGGGGGAGGGCTGCTGAGGGAGGGAGGGCGTTGGGGAGGAGCTCGGGAGAGGGGGCTCAGGCGATGGGGCCGCCGGGGGAGGGGCAGCGTCCGGGAAGGGGCTCCACCTGCGGAGGGGGGCTGCGCCGGCGGACGAAGCGCCGGCGAGGGGAAGCTGGGAGGGAGGGCGTCAGTGGGTCGTCGGGCTCGGGATTTGGCGGTGCGGCGTTGTGTGTGTTAGGGAGCGCCGGGGAGGAGCTGCGGCCTGCGGGGGAGATGAGGGAGGTCGGGGGGAGATGTTCGGGAGGACCAGCAGCGTATGGAGGAGACGAGGGAGCTCGGGGGGAAATGGAGGTTATAGAATATTATTAAAATATAGGAAAGAGAATATGGAGGTTGAGATATGGATGTTCTTGTTGGAGTGGTGAGGTAATATGGAGGGTGAAGAAATATGGATGGCTAGCCATAATGAGATATGGAGGGTCATTTTTGGCTAGTCTTTTGGAGTTGCTCTTATAGACTTATTGACCTTTCGTATAAACGTTCCGTAGGATTTTAATAGACCGGCCCACGTAGGAATAATTATATCCCTACCCTCAGATTATGTTTGCCTCAGGAGTTCTCTCAAATCGAAAGCATACACGAACTTTTAAAATACAGGAACAGCTCTAGTAATGCTGGTGCATCCTTAATCACTTTCACCTTTCATCTTATTGAAAATGAAGATCATAAGCACACAATCCTTGCAGATTGCAGTTTCTTGAAGTCATAAACGTTCAGTTCATGGATCACAAGCACGCAACTTTGGATCACAGCTTAATTTCACTCAACTAATTAATGCTGTTCTTGTTTCAGAGTTGCACAGGGCTGACCAGTGGCCTCCCTGAGAAGAAGGCGTTGAGGTTGGCGGTGACGAGCTCGAGAACGCCGCCGACGGACTCCGGCGTGATCACGGCCCGGTGGTCCGACAGCACCACGTTGTCCATGGCGAACAACTCCGGCGGCACGGCCGGCTCGTTCTCGTACACGTCCAGGCCGGCGCCGCCGAGGACGCCGTCCCGCAGGCACCTGACAAGCTCCGGCTCGTCGACGAGGCCGCCCCGGCCGACGTTGACCAGCACGCCATCCTTCCCCAGCGCCTCCATCACCTCCCGGTTCACCATGCGCCTGGTCTCCTCCGTCAGCGCACAGGACAGCACTAGGACGTCGCTGTCGGCGGCGAGGTCGCGCACGGCGGGGTAGAACCTGTAGGGCGCCGACGGCTTGGGCGACCTCGAGTGGTAGGAGATGGCGCACCCGAAGGCGGCGAGCCGCCGCGCCACGAGGGAGCCGATGTTGCCGAGCCCGACGATCCCCACTCGCTTGCCGCTCACCTGCATTATTTGCACGCGAGCAAGAGATTTAGCAATGCTATAAAGATTCAGATTAGATTATCTTCTTGTTCGTGTTCTTGATTGAATCAAGAAAAGATCATGGATGCGCCGATGCGTTGCAATTGCGTAATTGTTGTATCCTAACTACCAAGTAATCAGGATGAACAACGCATGAGATTGGGATCGAGAAGAGTTGAAGGTAGATGGAAGAATTTGGGGATCGGATAGAGAGAATTGGGTGAGAAGCTTTGAAGTTTCTTTCTTCAACGATAAGGCTAATTCCCAATCCCGGCCTTCTCCTTCTCCTGCACAACCTGAACCTCATCTTCAATTTCGTCAGAGCTGCTGTCACGACACTCGGTGGCTGAGGCGTGACAGTAATCGTGGCGCAGGGATGGCCAAGAACTAATCAACCTTTGCGGCGAGAGGGTAGTCGCCGTCCGCCGGCCAGCTGCCGCGCCGAACGTACGCATCGGCTTCGGCGACGCGTCTGAGAACGGCGATGAGCAGTCCAACGGCGTAGTCAGCAGCGTCGGCAGAGAACGCCTCCCCGGCGTTGGTGACAGCGATCCCGCGGCGGCGGCAAGCGGCTAGGTCGATATGGTCAACACCAACGGACGAGGCAACCACGAGCTCCAGCGCCGGCAGCGCGGCGATGAGCTCGGCGGTCACCGGGAGATCCACGGTCAGGAGCGCCCTCGCCGAGGCAGCGGCGTGCGCGTTCGCGTCAGCGGCGGGGAGGAGACGGTGCCGCGCTGAGAGCTCCGGTTAGAACTCCGGGATGATGGGATCGGCCAAGAGCACGAGCGGCTGCGAAGCGGCGGCCTGGGTTCGCCGCGGCGGCGGCGGCGGCGGCGGCGGCGGCGGCATCTCCCCGAGCGGCGGCTTGGGTGGAGGCGAGCCAAGAGAAGTGAAGACGTGCTCAAAACAGTCTTTCAACTACTAGTACTAACCTTGGTAGCGAGAGGGTAGTCGCCGTCGGCCGCCCACTGGCCGCTCCGGACGTACGCGTCGGCGGCGGCCACCCGTCGGAGCACGGCGATGATGAGCCCGACGGCGTAGTCCGCCGAGTCGACCGAGAACGCGGCGCCGGCGTTGGTCACGCGGAGCCCCCGGCGGCGGCACGCGTCGAGGTCCACGTGGTCGACCCCCACGGACGTGGCCACCACGAGCTCCAGCTCCGGGAGCCTGCCAAGGTGCTGGTCCGTGACCGGCGCGAGCCCCGCCACGAGCAGCACCCTCGCCTCGGCCGCCGCGTCGGCGTCGGCGTCGGCGAGCAGCACGAACCGGTAGAGGCCGGCGAGCGCCGCAGCGAAATCCGGGAACAGTGGCTGCGCCAGGAGCACCAGCGGCCTCTCGTCGGTGCCCGAGGTGGCGGCTGCGCCGGTGGGCGTGTTCTCCATTGCGATGGCAGCTCGAGCACGAGCAGCGGTGGGCAGGGAACGGAATGAATCAGGAGAGGTGCTGCTGTTTTGGGGGGACAGAGACAATTCAGCAGACACAGTTGGTGATTACTAGTGACCAACCGTTTGTGATTGTGTCGGAATCAAGAAACAAATCATCCAAAACTTTCTTTTGGAGGTTTGGTGCATGGAGTATAATTGTTATAGAAACAAGAAAATTTTCCGAGATTTGACTCAATAAAATTTTTCTTTAAAAATTCATCTAAACTAGTTCATAGAAAAAATTCCTATAATTTTCAATTCTATATATCTGACAACTTTGTAGAAAAAAGTTCTAAACAATAAAATTGAAATTTCTATGAATTTTTTTTAATCAAGAAGGCCCTACCGTGTCCACGAGTCAATTTTGACTAATTGATAACGGAGATAACAAATCTCACAAACTTAAGAGTGCTTGATGCGACAGGAATCAAGAAACAAATCATCCAAAACTTTTCAATGGACTGTAGTGGGAGTGGTGGTACAATTCCTTCCAAGTGCATGGCCGCTAAATCGCAAGGCCCAAACTCTTTCCGGGTGATCCGACGATCGAGACTCTTTGCTGTTCGGCCGGAGAGATAACGACGGGCGTAAGCAGCAGCTCGCCGGTGAAGAACGCCTCGAGGTGGCCGACGACGAGGTGGCGCAAGTCGCACATGGACTCCGGGGTGAACACGGCCTGGTCGAGCGTCAGCACCACGTTGTCCATGGCCAGCAGCTCCTCCGGCACGTTGGGTTCGTCCTCGAACACGTCGAGCCCCGCGCCGGCGAGCCTGCCCTCCGCGAGCGCCCGCACCAGCTCCGCCTGGTCGACGTTTGCCCCGCGCGCGACGTTCACCACCACGCTGTCTTTCCCGAGGGCGTCTAGCACGCCGCCGTCGATCAGCGCGCGAGCCACGACGAGCACGTCGGAGTGCGCGGCGAGGTCGCGGGCGGTGGGGAAGTTGCCGTAGGACGACGACGACGACTCGCAGCAATGACAGAGCAAACAACATATATCATCCGCATCCTCAGATATGTTTCATCAGCAGATTTCATAGCTACTAGCTTCTTCGCAACATCTGTTAACTTGGGTTGAGTACCATTCTCAATTCCAAACATATAGACCACAAAACCGATTGCATCCAAATCTAGCTCATGTCTGACACTGTTGCTGCCCACTGGGATCCTGAGAACTCTGTGTACAACTTCATCGGTGATCGGTAATACTTCCCCTTCCAGGGAATTACAGTTTGCAGCTCTCTGGATTGAATCTATCCATCAAAAACTTGCAGAGATCTGGTTATAGCTTAGAACACTTGATTTCCAGCAGGCTCCCAAACCAAACATTTTCTATGAGTTGGCACTGCTTCTTGTTCATGTACTTATATAGCCTGACGAGTATCATAGGTGATGCATGGTTCAAGTTTTCTTCCTGCAAATAAAAAGTAAAAGAAGAGACAACGCAATATTACATATTGATAATAATTGCATAAATACAAACATGTTTCTTTCTTTTGTTGTCTACTTTTACAGTTGTCCGTCCTCGTGGTTGATGTTATATTGCTCGTTCTTTCTGTTATTTGTGTTCAACACATGTTGATTTGTGGGTTCATTCATACCATCGTTGTTCTTTAGCTTCAGCCTCTGTCTGAGCTTCTTGAGCTTTGGATGCCTTGAGTGGACAATCTCTCTCGGAGTCTTCACTTTGCTGCTCGTCATATGTAAAAGGGTTAATTACATGATAAGAAAAAGGGAAAAGGACCCCCAAAAAAGCAGGACAGTGATACTTGACGCAGAATAATCGCTGGGAAAACAATTGTTTGTGATGGTTACCAAGAATTACTTCGTATCATATACAAAACTCAAACCGCCATCTACAAAATTACAACCCTTAAAACAAAAGGAAAAAGACAAGAATAACCTCCTATATATGGACAATCATCACAATAACAATGGGAAAAAATAGATTGTAAAGATACAATTCAGCACTCATAGCAAGTTACCAAAACATTTAGATACTTGGTAGGCAGTATGAGGCAGCAAAAGCATAAAACTGGTATGGTGAAAAATTCCATCATAGAAAAAAAACAAATCATATAACCATTCAGGGTAAAAAGAAGTGCTATATATCAAGTAGATGTAATTATATGTTCAAACTAGAAGCTTATAATCAAGTAGATGTAAAAATAGTGTTCGAGCTGGGAAAATAAATAATAACTAAAACTATTTCCATTGATTTGGAATTAACTATTGATACATCCTATGGGGACAATACAAAATAGGCCAAACTTCTATCGATTTGAAAAATTATATCCACTATCAACCATCGATGCATCGTACTAAAAAACATAGGCTAGCAATAGAACATCACTAATCCTAACAGTTAAACAATATGATTCCACCAAACTTAACCTAAAAACTAATGGCTAGAACTAATTTCAAAAACCTGTGACACGATGCCTAAACAAAAAATATAGCACAAAATGCATAACTGATATGAAAATTTGAACTCCATGCTTAATGAGCGACAGAAAGACTGAACATAGTGGCATGTCATATCTAAAAATAGAAAAAAATCGATGCAAAATTTGAAAATCCTATAGATTTTCGATTTCAACAGATTCTAGGCTCTATCAATAGAAACGTTCATTTCCAACTTACAAATTTGGCTGGCACAGAAACCCTTTATGCAAAATATAGAGACAAAGTACTAGGTCTGGTCAAGAGATTCACACAAAACTTTAAAAAATGGAGATCAGTGGTGGAGCATAGAATGCCTAGACCCTTGCCTAAAAACTACTAGCTCGAACTAGTCTAAAAATGTAGCCACATGAGGCATAAACACACAATGAGCAACAAAAACTAGATTGAACCTAGTGGAAGTTATTTTGGTTAATATGAGCCTATATGTCTTCATGAACCATGTCATATGTAACTAAGATCCAAATAGAAAAAAGTTGAAAGCCCTTTAGACTTTCTATTTGAACATATACTAAACAATATCAATGGGAAAAAGTGCACTCTCAACTTTCAATTCAGGTGACACACAACCCCTCTGTGCAAACCTATGGAGATATGTCCTAGGGTTGGTCAAATATGTCACACAGGACTAATCGATCATCAGTGCGATCAGAAAATCAAGCATACCAACTTGAGTAAGATTCCTAAAAACAACTCATGTCCCTAAATATACTGATTCGGACCAAGAGAACTCACAAGATGAAAGAAGCGGGTGGAGCTTTGATTCAGAGATTTTGTACTATGGCTCCAAGGTGAAACCCCACCTACAAAAACATCAACAAAAACTTTGCATCATGCGAATCCGCACCCCCCACCCTCCTCCAAAACACACATTATATCATGAATGCCTAATTTGAGCGAACAAACACCACAAAACTCACTGGAAGAGGCGGTTGAGGGTGGAAACGCTTAGGAGGTAAACCATCAAATATGCGTGACCACACCAACACTCACCATAATAACCAAAGAAGAGAACCGTCGCACAGTCGCCGATCAGTAGTGTCACGCCCTGATTTTCTAACTTGCATAAAATCATGACATCCTGCATATTAGGGTATATTTTACGCATTTCATGCATGCATTATCCCTAATCTTTCCCTCTCGTAATCTTCCGATCAAAACCCTAATCCGGAAATCCTCTCTCTCTCTCCCCGTTCGATCGATATCCGGTGATGCCCTCGCGGCAACCCTTCGCCAATTGTTTCCAAGCACCGTCCCGGAACTCCGGAGACATTCCCAACACTCCCCACATTTCCAGGAGTCCAGATATATAAAAACATGGGCAAGTGCTATGTAAAAATCCAGCATGGCCAGCACCGAACACCTCCGTCCCGAATGACAACTCGCATGCAATAGCAGTAAATTACTTTGCCAGAGCTGCTCAAATCAGTGAACGGTCACTCAACCCTGCCTCACCTGTCCTAATCCCATTTAAACCTCCTGGCAGCTCACGTCTCCATCCCTCAGTTGAAAGCCAAGTCCCATCTTGCTTTAGCATTCAAGCCTCTCTCTGCAGACCTCTGTTAGTGCCCAGGCTTGACCAAAGGACTAGAGCTCGTGTGCCGAGCACCGCTGACATGGTTTGACGCTTCATAGAAGCCCCAGGGCAGCCGTGCCACGTTCATGCCGCTCTGGACGCGCACTGGACGCGTCCAGTCCAGCCACAGCGTGCGCCGCTGACTCCCCTCACTGCCAGGCCGCCGATGAGCCTTGTCCGAGCAACAGAGGCGCTCCTGAGCCGTTCCTCAGCCCCCCTGTGCTCTGCTTCTGCCGTACCTCAGCTCCGCTTCACCATTAGCCGAGCCGTCACCTCATCTGGACCCAGCACCGCAGCCATGGCCAACCGGCTTGCCGCCGCCTATTTAAGGACTGCCGAGCGCCCTCCCTTCCCCAGGCTTCACTCTCCAACCATCCCCAAAACCCCGCAGCTGAGTAACCTCACCGCCCGAGCCATCACCTTCTTCCCCGAGCTCAGCTCCCCTGCAAGCACCTCAAGCCATGGTTAGCTAAGCCACTCCTCTGCTCCAAGCTCCAGACCAGTTCTCAAGCCTTACCGAGCAACCAAAGCAGCAGCAGCCAAGCTCCACCGCAGCTTGAATCAGCTGGCCGACCACCCCAACTGCCGAGCACCGGAGCCCAACTGACTCCAACTCCCTCTGCCGCGCCCAGGTCCAAGCAAAGCCGCCGCCGAGTAAGCTGGCCAGTGCATGCGCCGCCTGCTTCCCTTCCCTTTTTCTATTTCTTTCTCTTCAGCTCATTAGCTCTACTGTGGTCCGAATGCTATCCAACGCAGAGTTTTTAGCTCCTTGCAACTCTGGTCCTGTAGCATGTGTGAGCATTTTTAGTCTCTTTCTCAGCACACTACGTGAGAGTAGCTGTTGGTCTCCTGTAGCATGTGTGAGCATTTTTAGTCTTTTTCTCAGCACTACGTGAGAATAGATGATGGTCCTGTAGCATGTTTGGCTATTTAGTTCCTTTTTCTATTTTCCAAACCAGCTAATGTCCGACCAGTTGGCCTTTACTGCATTGCTCAAGCTCCTAATTGCAAGCTCTAAACCAGCTGATTAGTGCCCTAATAGCCAACTCCATTCACCCCATTTCTATTAGTTCTGGAATCCCGAGGTAATTCCCTCGTGTTGAAGCAACTGCATTTTTTTTAAGCTTTTAGGATATTAATAGCAGAGTAGGGTTGAGTTGTTTCATGAAATATTAAACCGCATGCATTAACCTCTGAACAGCTCTAGGTTGAAAACCTTTATCCCCGGCTCGTAGAAGTAAAAACATCAGTAGCCCCTAAAATCGTTTGAACCAAATCCGTGAGTTTAAAGCTTATCGGGATAAATTTCCTCAGTTAAATACACCGTCATTTTATGTGAAAACTTTGCATATACCTGTCGCCGATATTGTTCTTTGACCTCCTAAACCCAAGCCGTGAAATCTTAGGTTCGATCTGTAAACCTAGCTCCAGGTGTATGCATCCCATTTTCTTAATCGCTGTCCGAAACCCCAAATCTTAACTCAGTCGTTCTGAGGCAAACAACCTCCCCGGATCATCGTGTCATTCACCATTTCTCTGCCATGCATGTTGTTTGATTTCCTTGAAGTTTTTGGATTGCTCTTTATTCGATGTTTTCTTCCGACGCGTAGTCCACGGAGTGAAGTACGTGCGTCAGGACGATCCAGGAACACCCCCACCTTAGGAACAGGAACAGGAACTGCCAGGCAAGCAATCTCCCGCCTTGACCATTTCGCATCCTATAATTGTGAAGTATATTTATTTTGATTTCGAAATATGCATGCTATGTGATAAACAGTATTTTATGTAGAAGTAATTATGTCCGATAGATGCATATGGACTAGGGTCGAACGTCCGATCCCTTGTAACCCTAGAGATCCGTCGGTCGGTTTCCAACCGACGACATACCAAGGTTATAGGCAATAGCTAATGCTTAGCCCTGCTATAGTTAAAATTAAAATTTTGTTTAAACCGGGGATGAGAATATCAAACCCGCGGATAGCATATGTTATCCACGGTGATTTTAAATGAAATGTTGCCAAAACCCAAAGTGGAGATGGAGATGATTTGGATTCGGGTAGGAAGTAAGGTGGTTCGAAGGGAGACGAAGTAGCTGGAGGCTATTTGGTGATCGATGATGACCTGGAGTCCTACTCGAATCAGTTAAGGACCGAGCCACCGTGCCGCTAAACCAGTTCCCCCACCGTACGTCCACATGTCCTTTATGGGAAGGACTTGGCTCGGTAACCCGCCTAATACTAGGGTTCGGACCCGTGGGAAGTAAGAAGCATGTGCTAGGTAGGACGATGGGCCCCTAGAGAATTTCTCACGGCGCTACATGGGTCGAGATTCTTAGTGAGCTCCATTTAGGCAGGGATGAGGATTCGACATAAAGATGAGCGCTTCTCCGTGTTGTGGTGTCAGGCTGCCTGGGCACAACCGGAGATGGGGTTAGTCTCATTTAGCGGGTCCGACTCTAGTATGAAAGCAAGCGAAAAGTCTCGTTGTAATAGCCCTGTCAGTATACGTCGCGAAGTATACCCAGAGTGACCTACATCTTGTGGGTAAAGCCGTACCACCTCTGCAGAGGGTTAAAATCTATTCGAATAGCCGCGTCCTCGGTTATGGACATGAACTGGCACAGCCACACCCAGGCTAGACTAAGTTTTGTTTGCCAACGTTGGGCAAAGGGATTAAGGACGTGGGCATGATGTGTCCACAGATTTGGGCAATTTAGGCCACGTGTCGGTGGTAAGGAAATTGCCGAAGTAGTCAGCCGTATTGCCGGGAAGGACCGGAATACGGTGGGGTGTTGGAAAGCCTAGTCATCTGATAGGGTGAAGCCACTGTTTGATGGGCGGAGCCATTGACGGTGAGTGGAGGCTATCAGGTAATAGGTCATGAGGTGTTAGCGGTGTTTACCGCACAAGCTGAGAAAGGAAGGGATGTGATGGGATGCTGTTGATTTGCTACCAGCTTTTCCAACTGCTTTTACAATCTATTATGCCGTATTTACAAATCCAGAACTTACATTTCCGCACAACTGCCAACATAGGTTAGAGCTGTCCCTTGAAATATTCCTGCATGAATTATAGCCGTATATTCCCCCAATGGGGATTGCTTGCGAGTACATTCAATGTACTCACCTGGCTTGTTGAATTGGCCAGAGGAGGAAGGAGACCCCGATTACGAAGAGGGCGACAGCGAGGCCGAGGGTTAGGACGTTTTCCCCCAGTCAGCTGCCTGTTGGTTCGGCAAGCCGATGGGCTATCCACTTCGTTATGTTTTCCGCTGCTGTTTTATTCGGCCAATAGGCCATGTATCGAACCGCGACCATAATGGTCTAATCGTGTAATAAGAATCCGGTATTGTATGTGAATGCTATCAAGTATTTGTGCGTACTGGCTACTGATCCAGGGACCAGTACGGTAATCACAAATGACGTGTCCGGCCTTAAAACCGGGTGCGCCACAAGTAGTCACCACAGGAATTCGCCGGCGAGAGAACCCGCAAAGGAAATCGCTAGAGAACTCGATGAGGAATTGAGAAGTTGGACCTGAGGCCTGGTTTCTCTCTCTTCCTCCCTCTCTCTCTCTCGGATGGAGAGAAAAGTGAGCGCACCATAAGTCACAATCGAGCGTGCACATGGAATAGATTTTGCGTATCTATACGTGACTCCAAATTTATTTGGAATTAAGTGTCTGAAAAACATTTAAAATATATCTGTACTCTTATAAAATATTAGAGCTGGTGGGAATTACCGGCATGCAATTTACCCACCTCTCCTCTACCTAAATAAGTGTGCTGCCAAGTTGGGCCATCTCGTAACTATCTACCTCCCCAATTTTGTGAAAGAACGAAATGTGGAGCATCAAGCTCGACATCCCCGATTTTCAAATTGAATTTGATATGTCCACCCAACTCACTTCACCCTGATGTCGAACAACCTTCTAACCTTTGTCCCCTTGCCACTTAGCTCACCACCTCTCAAGCCGCTCATGATCGCCGCCATCCACTAGCCTGCACTCCGCAGCATAAGCCAATGCCAAATAGCACAGTTTGACAGGCATGTGGTGCACACACGAGCTATACGATCTAGCCCAGGAAGCCATGGCCTCGGCCACCAGAAACATAAACCGCAACATAATCTCACTTGATCAAGATGAAAGGAGAGGCGTGGAAGTTGACGAGGTAAATTCGAGCGCCGATAGTGTAGATTGGAGACGTTGCGACAAATTCAACCACCAGAGTTACGTCAGCCATGCATCCGAGAGAGAGAGAGAGAGAGAGAGAGATGAAAGGAGAGGCGTGGAAGTTGATGAGGTAAATTCGAGCGCCAATAATGTAGATTGGAGACGTCGTGACAAATCCAGCCACCAGAGTTACGTCAGCCATGGATCCGAGAGAGAGAGAGATGGGATGAAAATGATGCAGTGATAGTAGCAAGAGGGAGAAGAGGGAGGAGACCACCTGGCCATATGGGCGGGTCATTGCTCTGCCCCAAATAGATCTGGAAGATGTATTGTCTTTAGTTGTCGTTCTCCTTAATACGTTCAAGAAAAGGAGCCGAGCTTGCTTGCCTTGCTAAGAGGCAATATACATATACACCGGAGATTAACGCCCAATTATCAAGACCTGCTTGGTTTCCATTGGCATGTATCTAAATTTCACATAAAGTGCACAAGTAACTGAGAGGACTTGGAGGAAATTAAAGACGAAAATAAGAGAGGTGAGATGAAGAGGAAGAGAAAGGAGGCAGCTATTCCAATTCTATTCCGTTTGATCACATCTCACGTGCATGCCTACAATTTATGGGTTGTACCAAGCATTAACTTGTCTATACTCAGATCTTTAGGTCCCTTTACCATTAAAAAATATTAAATAATCTAAATAATTTAATAATATTTACACAACATAACTAATATTTTAACAACGTGCATGCAACATGTGTTAACAAAGCTATGAATTTCAGGTTAAAATTCGACCAACACATTAAGAAACAAAAGAAGACAAATTCAATTATGAATAATAGTAGCTGAAAAGTTATTTTCGTTTCTTTGTGTGGATCGAGTTTGAATCTGAATTTTTGTGCCATCATAGATTGATGCTATGTAAATATTATTATTTTTTAGAAAAGTTATGACCCTTTAAGTAGTGAGCTAGAGTTCTAGTGCACAAGTGCACCTAAGACTCGTAGTACATCCTAGTAGTGCCCGTTTACTGAGGCAAGGAATGAGGTGAAAACTTTGAGCATGGTGAAGATTTGTTTCTTGGTTCAAACAACATATCTACGTTGAAAGTCCCAAAGAAAAATTAGTAGATGCGCAGTCCTTAACTCACAAACATCTTTCCAAATTTCAAATTAAATTTCAAAATGTGAGAACGGAAGGAGAACAAATCACAAAAGAAGAAGACGAGAACGAATTCTTTTTCTAGGGAATTTTTAGGGGAAAAGGACAGTTAGTTTGGCCCCACAAACATCTTTTGGTTGTCACGTGTCAGCACCAGTTCAACAGACGCCTCTCCTGGGAACTCCCGATGGCATCCGCCATCATCGCCGCGGCGCCTGCCACCGGCGGCAAGCCATCGGTCCTCCTCCTGCGCCGCGTCAACGAAGGCCTAGCCACCGCGCTGCGTTCCCGCTTCCGAGTCCTCGACTTCTACGCCTCCGGCGCCCCCCTCCCGGCCTTCCTCGCCGCCTCCACCGCGGGGCCCGATCCCCCGCGGGCCGCCCTCGTCGTCGGCGGCGGCGCCATCCGCGTAGACGCCGCCTTCCTCGACGCGGCTCCGTGCCTCCGCTGCGTCGTGACCACCGCCGCCGGCGTGGACCATATCGACCTCGCGGAGTGCGCGCGCCGCGGCGTCGTCGTGGCCGGCGCCGGCAAGATCTTCTCCACCGACGTGGCCGACCATGCCGTCGGCCTCCTGATCGACGTGCTCCGGAGAGTCTCGGCGGCCGACCGGTACGTCCGGCGCGGGCTCTGGCCGGCGCGCGGGGACTACCCGCTTGGCTCCAAGGTACGTCGTTTCTTGTTTTGCGTCAGAATATATTTCACTGTGAGATTGAGGTACCAGGGATATAATTTGATCCAGTGCTAGTGTGATCGGTGGAAGATCACAGGAGATTTCGGTTCTTGCCAACTATTCGGTTGAACTGTTGGGACTTGGGATTTCAAGTCACCTATTATGAATGTACTTGTCCATTTTAGAGGAAAGAACTGTAGGATAGTTATGCAAATTTCTTGTGACGAATTGTACAAAAACACTAGAATTCACAGTGTCTTTGTGTTGGCAAAACTGGTAATCTGGTTGTGGACACTACGCCTCATTGTGATCTGTGAGTTTGTTCATCATTCACTCACTGGTTATCATGAATTTCTCCTCCATGCTCGGTTGTTGTCATACAAAATATTTACCCCAGCTGAAAGTACTTGCAATAATGTCCACATTTCTTCTGATGCTGTACCAGCTTGGTGGCAAGCGCGTAGGCATCATAGGTCTGGGGAGCATCGGCTCATTGATCGCGAAGCGGCTCGAGGCATTCGGCTGTGTCATCTCCTACCATTCCACAAGACCAAAGGAGACTGTCCCCTACAAATATTTCCCCAACGTCATCGGTCTCGCCGCTGAATCCGACATGCTTGTCATCGCATGCATGCTGAACGATCAGACACGGCACATCGTCAACAAGGATGTCCTGGACGCGCTTGGAAAGGATGGCGTCGTCGTGAACATTGCTCGCGGTGGGAATGTCGATGAGGCGGAGCTGATCAGGGCGCTGAAGGAAGGGAAGAACGCAGGCGCGGGGCTCGACGTCTTCGAGAAGGAGCCTGATGTGCCGGCAGAGTTCTTCTCCATGGACAATGTGGTGCTCACGGCGCATGAGGCTGCCTTTACCACGGAATCTAGCTCCGACCTGTGCGACCTGATGATCGGCAACCTGGAGGCCTTCTTCTCCGATAAGCCGTTGCTTACGCCTGTGCTTCCTAACTAGATAAGATCGATTATGGAACAGATCAGAGCAAGTCAAGTCCCAATATAAATGCAGCATTTGTAATGTTACATGTAGCAAGTAGATATATACAGCTCCTTGTGTGAGTATGAAATACTACTGGTAAAGATGTCGTCCTCCTTGTCTGAGTAAACTGTTAAAGCTTGCCTCCACAGCAGCTGGCTAGTGTTAGTGGCAGAAGCAGTCACCGTTCCACAGGTCCTATTTATAATTCTTAGGAAAATTATATATAATATATACATATATATACATATATATATATATATATATAGAGAGAGAGAGAGAGAGAGAGAGAGAGAGAGAGATCAATTTCTGCTTCTCATAGGACGATTTATATTGAATGAAAATTTTTGTTCGGATATCACAGTTTCCATGTCACAAAATTTGTTACATGATGAACATCATATAACAAAAATGTTTCCATCATATAAAATAAATGTTTCTACGGATCTCCAATCATGGCATTGGATCGGACGTTCAATCCCTAGTCCCTGCCTCTCTTTGTTGTGTTGGAAGCTCTTGAGTGATGTATCTGGAAAAAATAAAAATAAAATCGTTTGAGAGGAATCAGAAATCTAGTTGGTCCCAGACCGCTGATGAGCGAGAGGCCCATCAGGTTTAAGAGACCCATCACTTAGGCCATGGAATGGGCGGGAAGCCATCTTGCGATGAATAGTGGAGGCCGGCATGTCGTGCAAAAAGGCGTCAGCCCAAGGACTATCTTCTGGGTAATCTCACGCGCGAACGCTTGTCCATCTCCTTCCGACCGGCGACCTCTCTTCCGTGGACATGGCCGGCGGCGACGCTGGGCTCAGAGGTGAGAAACACGAACAGCATGCACCGGCAGCCGGCAGGCATACAGACACTACAGTGTGCCGGCATACATATGCCGTACTACTATATGCAGTGCATATGAATATGACCGACCACAGTCGTAAATACTATGTACGTACACAGGTAAATGAATGAATGAATGAATGAATGAATGCATTGCTCCTGTTGGCTGCAGGCTCTGCTGCTGGCATTAAATCGTCGTCATCAATTGATGTTTTGTTATTGGCACATGGCGCGAGAATTAAGTTCGGCGCAGGCGCGGGAATTTTAGTCGTGCAGCTCTAGTGAATTCCATGCATGCATGGATGAATGCGTTCACGCGTCCCACGGTCCAGATTCGATTCAGGTGATGAGGTCGAATACATCACGCGGTCACGCACGCATGAACGCTGCACGTCTGCATGGCAACGTACGTGTCGGATCAAATGGATCGAAGCTTTGCTTGCATCAGGCATGCAATATTGTTGCACCAGTGGTTGCACAGGGTGTTTGAAATTCGTATTCAGAATCAGATGGATCTTAGCAATTCGGACAAGAGTAGCGTGCATGTCACCGCGATCGATCCGGCCGTATGTTTTTTCTCCTCCGTTGTTTTCGCTTGTGCTCTGCCGGCTCCGACACGGGAGCAACCAAGCCACGTTGCATCTGTCAGAGAAATGTACTGGGAGCTACCTACAGTGCTGGAAATAATGCTGCATCCTTCTGTTCTCTCGCTCTCTCTCTCTCTCGCTAGCTAGCTGCATGAATGCATGTGGTCCCTTTTTAACTACCGGTGCATTTTGCTTCTCCTGGTCCTGGTAGACCGGAGGGCAGAAGGCCGGCCGCCGCCGGTCCTGTCCTCAACAGGAAACAGATCAATATAATACGTACCAGATTTACTAGAGACCCATTCATTCACCTTGCGTACCATTTGTTCATTCACCTTGCTTTGACCTCAGTCGCGTTTCACCATGCATCCATCCACTCCCCTGGGAGGCTGGGACCTTAGTTGCACGTACAACGCCGTGTCATGCGCGAAGACAACGTGAGACCAATGCATGCATATATCGATTCGTAGTACAGTGTACTAGCACGCACCATGCTGTCAATTTTTATTTTTTTCATTCTGAAAAAATGTTGACCCTCTAGAGCACAGTACATGCATGCAGGTAGCTAGCGTAGTACGTAGCGGTTGCTGTCAGCAGTTTCATGCATGCATGGGAGGCCAGATAGAAAAGGAAGAAAGGAAGTTTGCTAGGAAAGGATGGCTAACTCTATGCTAGCTAGTTAAACTCGTAGTACGTACATCTCTCTGCAACTGCATGCACGGGGAGCTACATAGGAATCCATCGTTTCGTCCGTCACGTCTCGGCGCGCGTCGCCCGCGGGCTCATTCTCTTCTGCTGCTTTTTCAGAGCGTACGTTGCGATGCATCCCCATCAACTTTTATCCCCATCACTCAGAGCGTACGTTGCACGGGTAAGCTATACTCCCTCCCTCCTAAAATGTAAGACGCGCACGTATTTCAAGATTTACGATTAGACTTATAATATTTTAATTATGTGATACAAAAGTGATATTATTGGATTCGTTTTCGAAAGCACTTTCCAATGATATCATTTTGTATTATATAACTAACATGTTATAGACCTAATTGTAAATCTTCAAATACGTGCGTGCCTTACATTTCGGAACAGAGGGAGTATATGCGTACGCTGCCTTGGTAGCCTCAACTTTTATCAGAACACAGACTCGAAGTCTTTCCTCAATTCCAGTCGCGTACGGAAACCGTGCTCTATTGCCGTTTGTTATTTAAAGCAATAAAAATGTATTGGTTGCAATTCAAGTATATCTTTTTCACGCGTTGACCACATATACAGGGAAGTAAGTCTTCTTCAGAAAGATCAAATCTTTGTAGCATAAAACTAATTTACATTCACTAAGATATAAAGACTCATATATGCATCCAAGACATTTCATTTCAGACAGTTTAAAAAAATATCTATAATAAAAACATCACAGATAGCTTTGTATTAAAATAGATATAATAGACGGTTTAAAAAAACCGTATGTGATGAATGGGTCATCGCATAAAGTTTTTTGTCAAAATAAACATAACTGATGGTTCAAAAGAAAAACATTTGTGATGTATGAACCATTACAGACGAGCTTAAGCCCAAACCATCTATGCTACACTTGACCCATTTAGGCCCATTGCCATCCGCCCCGACACAATCACACCATGTATAAACCTAACCCTAACTCTACTCCACATCCACACACCCCTACACACTATGATCGATTCGCAGCGCCACCTCCCCCCACACCAAGCCTCATCCTCCCTTCCGATCCCTTCTTCTCTCCACACCCTCCTCCTTCTCCCCATTTGGCTCCTTCCTCTCCGCCCACCTCCCTCGCTTCCCTTCATATATGGGAGGTGGAGAGGCGGCGACAGCAAAGCGTGGAAGCAGCAGGCAGGCGTGGGGCGGCGACATGTGGAGGAGCCAGGGGTCGCGTGTCAATGGTGGAAGGTTGTGGATGCGGCAGGCTGGCGCGAAGCAGTGTAGATGGCGATGCGGCGGCAGCAAGCAGGAGGTGGTGAGGGCTCGAGGGTGCCTCCTTGGACTAGATCTAGTCGTGCGCGGACCACAGCGCCACCATCATCATTTCATGACTGCCACTACCTATCCACTTCCAAGATCTAAGTCAAGTGGTGGAGTGAGCAGGTGAACGCTGATTGCTGGGGGCGCAAAGGGGTCAAGCGGTGGAGTGCGCTGGTCATCAGCCGACTGGCGGCCGTTTGTATTTCTTTACTTTTAGTATACACTTCACATATGGGTTTGGAAAACCATCTGTGACGGGTCTGAAAACCGTTAGAGGTGACGATTTTGACCTGTTTGTGATGGGGTTCTCTATAATAGTGACAGTTATAATTAATCTGGTCCAATAAACAGTGTGGAACTTTCTTTCTTTTATCTGTGGAAATTTCTAGATTTTCTAATTAATGTGTGTGATTTTTTATCTCTCAAAATAAATATGATACTTTGAATATATAGATACGCAACAGAGAAATAGGCAACGTAGGTAAGCTTTAACATAGAACACAACTTATCACTACCTCCATCGACCTGTGTAAGGATGCATGATGATCGAGATCCGATCGGAGTGGGGTGGATGAATGGCGCGTGTGTATTGCATGTACAGACAGGACAGGCCGGTATAGATCATGGATGGATCATTAATCATGCATCGGTTATGTGGTACATCCGTACATAGTACATGATTTGAATTCGTATTCGAAATCGAGTCTCTAAACCGGGGTCGGGGATACATAAAAGACGGTGTGTGGATCTTAATTCAGACAGGCTAGAGTCGTACGTGCCACTGCGATTGCTGAGCGCGCGCGATCCATATGTTTATCCACTGTTGTTTTGTCTTCTTAATTGTCGCCCCGCCCCGACATGGGTGCAAGCAAAGCCACTCGCGCTTGTCAGAGAGACCCGACATGCAGGGATCAATACTGTTGGAACCATGTGGCATGTTTTCAATATCTAAATTTACATTTTGATCATAATTAATTTAATAATATATTAATTACGTAATACAAAATAATATTAATAGACACTTTTTCAAAATACTTAACCGAGCTCCGTCGAGTTAGGATGATGGCATGTCAATTTAATAGTATGTATTACACATGCACAGTTGCTAGTAGCTATTGTGATTTTGTAACTAACTACTAGCAACTGCATATATGTAATACATGCTTTTTTTTATACTGCAGTAAATATATACTCATGCATGTGGTAAACTATTTGAACAAAAAGATCGTGCATTAAGTTTATGTTAAAATGTAAGCGTTAAATTTTTCTAAATAAACAAATAGCACGTTAAAACCAATTTTTTCAGCATAAAAAAGAATAATACTCAGACACAAATTAAAATTGAGGAGTAAAAAGACAATAAGTATAATTAGGAAGCAATAAGTATAGAAGTGATTAGGAGTGGTTTTGATCTTTATCCACAATTTTGGATCAAGAGGTATGAAACTAGATTAATGATTGGATGACTAAGATTAAAAATATTTCATTTTAACTCGTGTTGTTTATGTCGACGTGTATTAACAAAATATTATATAAATAATTTATAATTAAAATATAAATATAAATATTTAAAATATATTTTATATTTTTAAATGAAGAGAATACTTCGTAGTTCTATTTATGCTCTATCTCTTGTCGTGTGGTCCTTGTGTACGTGCTGGTACATCAGCTCTCGGATTTTGCGTATGATGGTACTGCAGATATAATCGTCGATTTACTATTTTTTAACCGGGCCCAGTCATAATCACTAGCGGCGCGGTCTGCATCGACCGATGCGCGCATTTCACCCTGCATGGATGCCTGAGCCCCGCTGCACTGTGACATGCGCGAAATCAATGTTAGGTACATCCACCCCCTCGTGTCCGAACTCGCGCACCATGCACATGCTTCGCTGCGGTTAAAACCCATCATGCTAGAAATATAACGTATTTTAATTTATTAAAATATATTTTTAACCGGTTTATGTAATATAAAGTCATAATTATAAAAAATTACTTTTAAATACGGATCTAATGATATTAATTTTATGTCACATAAATCATATATTAAAAAGTAATTATTAATCAAAGACTTGTCTTAACCAATCAAAATATGCCTTATATTTATGGACGGAGGGAGTATTATTTATGTACCTTAAAACATTTTTTTATTCAAAACCACGGATTTAACCGAGCTCCGTCGAGTTAGGACGGTGGCATGGTTTTGCTGTACCGCATTCCTTTAGACTAAGAACTTTGTGTCCCTAAGTTGGTCGATATTCTATACCAGCATGAACCAAGATAATAGAAAAGAGTGATAAGAACTATCAGTTAAAAAGAATATTTTTGTATCACAATAAGAAAGGAGATCAACAATATCACAGTTTACCTAAGAGATAAGGTTTTATACTTTGTGAAAGTTTGTTGAAGATTAGTTTTTCTAGATTTTTTTTGAAATTTATTTGTTATATGGATAAGTAGGAGAGGTGATACCACCGTCAGTGACTCTCATCTATATAAGAGCTAGCTAATCAGACTAAAAATACTAAAAATAATTAAGGCTAGGGTTCATTTTATATCTCCTTCGTCCTCGCCGTCGGGCTCAGCGGGTAGAAATTGGAGAGGGATTCGGCTTCCTCGAATATATATGTAAATTAGATGTTGGCTTTCGTGGGGTTTCCTTAGGTGCTTATCGCCGTGCTGGGGTATACAGCGGCCAGCCTTGGGGCCAACCACCATTTTTGTCTTGTATGTGCCATACTAGCCGTCGCTAACGTCGTACAGGCCGCTGCCTAGCTACCACCGAGCTCGAATAAAGTACTCCCTACAGATGGGAGGTTGATTCACGCCACAGCTTAATTTCGCTCTGGATCTGATCGGATGGGTTGGCTCCAACTCGGTGGTTATCTAATCCACAGCGAAGATTTGGTACGTATTCGTCCCTCTTCGCTCCCTTGCCCTGTCTTTGCTACTCCAATAAAATTTCCAATAGTTTGCTTGCCATTTCGATGTCAGAGATGCTATTCCAATTATTTTTCAGTTATCCGGCATCAATCAGGTGCTTTAATCTCTCTGCTATTTGGCCGTCCAAGAGGCCGGGCCCGAATCCACGTCGGTGTATATACATGCTTCTTCTTAGCGCCCATCAATGCTATTCTTCACTGCACGCCGCAAGTGCTTCTTCAAAATTGTTGGCAATAGCGATATGATGCTTTTGGGTGTTGCCGTATCCGCCTTCGAGCTACACTGCCGCCGGAGACTGTGATGCCTACGTTTTTCCTTCGACTCTGCACCGAGTTCATGCGGAGGCCGGCAGTGCGGTCGCCGGGTTTACCCTACGTATCGTGGCTCAGGAAACCGTCTACCCTAATCTTCATCTTTTCGACGGTATGCAACGTGACAACTAGGGCCGTGATCTTCGGTGTCGATAACTCCAGGGGCTTCATCAACAGGATCCCCCCTTCCTCGACGCGTTGATGTCTACGTGCATGTCTCCTGCGTGCTTTTGCGACAGTGTGTCTGTGAGCATCACTGTAATTTTTATTGCTGTGATGTCCTTTCTCTAGGTTTTCTTTTTAAATAATCCTGTTTAATATATCATCGCGGGGTTCAATTAAAAAAAAGTGGAATTTGGATATTTCTATTGCGGTATATTGCAGTGCTTCGACGTCCAGCCAAGCCAAACATGCCATGGCCAATATATATATAGGTAGTCATGGGTTCAACTAGTAGTAGCTACAGCTAGCGTTGCTGTCATATACATCGGATGAATGAGATGGACCGCCAGATAGAAAACGAAAGACCAACACTACTTTAAAATGGTTGTTTAATTCTAGACGATCTCCTGATTCGAAACAGTTTAACTATTGTTTATGAATACATATCGTGGATAATCGGTTGTTATCCCAGATAATTCCTAAATCGTCTTGGATTATATGACATCTCATACGGTTTTTATGACTGAATCGTCTGGGACGTGATGTTGTTCGATACGGTTCATTTTACATCTATATCCCAGATGGTTCTTCAAATTTGAATCATCTAGGGCAGTTTTGTCAGGTTGCTGTCAAAATAGATATCTCAAACAGTTTCTTCTGCCTAAACCATATGAGATATCAATTAATTATGACAACGATATATTTTTTATTTCTACCCTAAAACAAAAAATTGCACATATTTCATATTCATAGCAAATGAACAATTTCACATTCACAGCATATGAAGAAAATATGCATAGAAAGAATAGTTAACATCTCCATCAATATCCACATAGTTAAGTACATGAAGAACAAATGAACTGCTAAGTATCGACATATCCATGTAACTAAGTATCTTTACTTAAATTTTCACATTAACAGCCAGCTAGGGTTGACGGTACAAACTCTTGACGTTGATTACTTAGTCAATGAAGAATACGAACTCCCCCTAATCTTCATGAGCTCGGCTTGGTCATGATCTTTGTTCCAATATCAATACCAAACTTCCAACCTATATGAAGTAAGATTAAATTCATGGGTATACGTAAGATAAAGTAAGATTAAACTCATGGATATACGTAATATGTGAATATGTGAAGAAATCTTAACATCTTGGGTCTTCGAAGATGCCATGAGCTACCGCATGTATGGCAGACGTAATACCCACGAAGGTTGGTTCCTTTTGGCTGTTGGCTGCACTACAAAGAGAAAATATCTTAATTTAAGAGGGAATTTATATTAATTGACAACAAAGGTATAGAGTCTTATTTTGTATTTAAGAAAGACCTTGAAATTGAAATCATGATTTAATTTGTCATGAGATGCTAAATTGGATCTCCCCCATGGGACATATAAGTGGCATACGCCGTGCTTGTTTCAAAATGTAATGACCCATCCTTGTAGTCATAAATAAGTGAGACCTTTGATGATCATCATGTAATAAAGTGAAGTTTTTCTCATTTAAGCACTAAAATAGCTTAAATTAAAAACCTTGTAATTTTGACCTAGGAGCAACTTATATAAAATTGGTGAAATCAAATTCATTAAATTTTCTCTCTGATAATTTTTATAAGTCCTAGAAACCCCAAAGAAGGCCCCTGAAAAATTTCAAGTAATTTGAAATTATTGCATATTTAAATAAAATATTTTTAAATAATTTCTAAATTGGTAGAACTGAAATATATTAATTAAGTAAATTTTCCTTATTCAAAATTTTTATATCTGTGGCTCATTTCTCTGTCTGAACCTAAATATAATTTTTTCATCAATTTTTGGAAATTATTTCACCTATCTACAATTCAAACCTAAATTTGAAAAAAATTTGGAGTTTTATTTAAATTGTCTTCAAAAATAACTTAGTTTAATCTGAGAAATTTCTCATTGGTCATAAACATTATAAAAACCCTGAGTAGTTGTTTCAGATTTAACCTTTGCTAATTGAAAACTTAATTAGTACAGAAAATAAAATAAAAAGAAAAAAGAAAACTTGGGCCGACTAACGGCCCAACTCCCTCATGCGAGCTAGACCGAGTCAACACTGCACGGCTTCGTCCCTCCCCCTCGACCACTAACCAGTGGGGCCCACAGGTCAGGCCTTCCCCTCCACGTGGACGGGCTCACGGCGCGCGAGTCTTGCACACCGGAACAGCGCGGCCAACGGCTACCTGCCTCGTTGACCTATCGTTTGCCTCCACCATCGACTGCTTCTTTGTGATCATGTATCTGCACACCTCCCAATGCAGTCATCTGTCCGATTCTTGTTGCCTTTGAGCCGTTGCGGCCCACGTCGTCGGGATCACTATCTCCGGCTGTTGGCATCCTTTTCTCCCCTTGTCAATTCCATCGCCCATGAACCTCCATTGCCTCGCCAGCTCGCCATTGCGTTACTCTCGACCTTGCGCATCTCCAATCATGGGCTGCCGTCGAGTTCTATGACCGGAACATCCCCGGCATTGAGACCTCCGGCGAAGTCCGCCTTTGGCATCACTATGCTGCCGAGCTGCTGATGGTGAGGATCACTACCACACCATGTCCTTTAGCACCGCCTCAACTTCCTGATCCCATCTCCCCGATCTCCCCATGCAGAGCACCAGTGAATCAATCGTGACCCCATTGTCATCCTCATTTCTAGCGAAGATCCGCCGTGAGTCATCCCACATCCGTGTTGAGCTTCAGGTCCATTGGGATCCGTTTCTGTGTTCCCTAGGCTCCACTTTCTCTCCCTTACCTCTCCTTTTTCTTGGACAAGTACTCGAGACGACTGCCATCGTCAGCCATGCATTGTCGTCCGCCTTTGCATCCGGAGTCGAGCTCAATGCCAGATCTACAAGTACTGCGTCGGCTGCTCATGCTTCCAAAGGAGTTCATTTCATTGGTACTCAGTCCAAACGTTATATTTCTAGCTTCTGTACAATACTCTGGGTACTTCTTATCGATGTTTCTCCACTAGGCTCTCCACTAGGTTGCATTAGCAGGATGTTTAGCTTCCCATCATTTTTACGCTCCTCGGTATGTCGGCGCATCACATTTGCCTCATTTCGGATGGTTCACATTTTAAACTGCCTCGGATGTTATCCCAAGGTTCATATTTTCAACCGTCTAGGATGTGGCTTTTTCTTAGCCGGTTCATTCTTACACTAAGACGTTTAATCATCTTATAGACGACGAGTTTTATAAAATCATTTTAGATGATCCGGTCCTTTTAAATCATCTAGAACGTGCCGTCCTAGATGGACGTTTTTATAGTGCAGGCTAGTTGGAGCGGAAGGCTACGTAGCTATCTCGCCTCAAAAGCCGTCGTTCCGCGCGTCTCAATCTCTGGTGCATGAAGGACGTACGACTCGATCGTCTCGTCTATTACGAGTCGCGATCAGCGCGCACATCTGCCGGGCTCAACGATTTCTGTACAGTTTGCTCGCGTTCGTTTGCTTGCTTTTATTGCTTGGTTACTTTCTGTTTTAAAATTTCAAAAACGAATTAGCGAAAAGATCCATGGCGATCAATATATATCATCATGCATGGAGCTATGGCTAGGTATACCACGTTCCGCAATACTTATCATTCTAGCCTTTAGCCACATTTAAAAGCTAGGACAATAAGAGTTACATGGGTTACGTGATTTGAAATCGTATTCGAAATCGAAGCTAAACTGGGGAGATTATGCATGCATGGTGTGTGGATCAGTGGATCTTTAATTCGGACAAGTTAAGCGAGAGTGGTACGTGCCACATACTGCAATTGCTTCGTGTTTCTCCTCTGCTTGTTTTCTCTGAACTGTCGCCTCGCCGGCCCCGACATGGGAGCAACCAAGGCACATTGCGCTTGCCAGAGAAAGGTACATGCATGCTGCATGCATTACTCCTCCAATATACCCACTGCATGCATGCTCCTTCTATGCACTCTCTCTCTCTCTAGCTGCATGCATGCATGTGGTCCTTTTGTACGTGTTGGTACACTATACACAGTTCTCTCGGATTTCGCGTGTTGCTACTCCAGACCAGAATGGGGTACGTGTACAGTGGCAGATACAGTCGGTTGATTTACTAACTAGTTTCTTACCCGGCCGAGTCATTCATTCATTCACCTTGTTCTGCTGCACAAGGACCAACCGCATATGTATATTTCAGCCTGACGACAATCAGTAACGCATATTCATTCACCCTTGCGCATTTCACCATGCAACTGCAATTGGGTCGGGTTTTCATTCGCAGCTGAAGTGTACGGTGCATGCATGCATGGCCGATACGGAGGGAGCTGATGAAGGCAGCCACTGGAAGGGATCTTGCAGTGCCTGCATGCCAGATGAAAAAGGAAGAGAGGAAAGACAAGGCTATGCTAGAGCTCCTCAAAAGTCACAAGAGAACGAAGGCAGGGTAGGGCAGCCACGTCGTTTTCGTCTCTCTGCTAGCTAGCTGCATCAAAGAACAAAAATAGTTTCAAGGACGAGTAGCCAGGCTGACTTGATCGTCTCGTCTATCACGAGTCGCAGTCAGCGCGCATCGGCCGGGCGCTCATTTTCTAGCTAAGCTATGACCCTGTCATCAAAATCATGGACTCCACCACTACATGATAGCTTGCCCTCGCGTTCCATTACTTCGTCTTCTTGCCTGCTTACTACTACTAGCTGTATTTAAAATTTCAAAAACCAACCAAGAGAATACACATGCATCCATGCATATGCATTCATGGCTATCAAGATCATCATGGAGCTATGTAGAGCTAGTACGTACACCCGTACGTTGGACTACGACTCACTGAATGGGATCTGCATTTCCCTTAGGTCTTCTTGCTGACAATTGGTATCGACTCATGCATGTAGGGCATGAATGTAAACATGTACGTACGTACCTACTCCAGGTCAGTTCCAGTATATATAGTAGTATGGTTGCCCATGCGACCAGTGACAGACCCGGAATTTTCCAAATGGACGGTCCCAATTGATCACACGTTAATTTTTAAAATATCGCAAATATAACATACAAAGTAGAAAATAAGTGTGGATTTTTTTACCTCCGGGAACATTGTGCCCCCTCGATCCACCGTACTTAGTGCTTTGAGATCTAGAGAAATTCACTGCAGCACACATTCATTTCATACCTAAAACACAAGTCTACAATGCCTCCATGTCCAAAATATGATCAATTTGGTTTGAATTCGACTATCACTTAATCGTTAGTTCAATTTCAGTGCCTAGCATGTATATAAATAGATTAGTACAAACTAAATATGGATTGATTCATCACTAAGAGGACAGTGTTACATAATGTATAGACATAAAATACACAATTCAACAATGGATAGTAGGGGGGTATAGTCCTCGAGGAAAGGGCACATTTTCGATACAAAATTTGTGGAAAGTACAATACATACATATAGATTTATAAGGTCTCACAACATGATAACTTTAACAAATACGTTTGAAATTTACAAAAGTATATAATACAAGTAAAGGAGAGGAGAAAAGACCTAGGCATTTTCATTATTGGTTTAATTGGTTTAATTTCTATATGGCATGGGCCGCATGAGTTGTAATTTTTTTGAGTGGTCCAAGGCCCACCTGGATCACCCTCCGGGTTCGTCCATGCATGCAATAGCTAGTAATTTTATCGGCTCCGCTATTTTGCAGTCGATTCATATTACTTGAAACCTTAGTCAATTTGCCGACTATGGGATTTCTGATGATTCGTTCTTTCATTTTCAATCTCGTGACAGCTGTAGTGGAGTGCGAGGCAGAGCAATGAGGGTGCTAAGAACGGTGACCTCGCCGAGGAGGTTAATGGTTTGGTTCGGGGTGTGGTGCTCGCCGTTGCTAGAGAAGAAATCGTGCTCCCTGGTTTGAGAGTGAAGGTAGGTGAGGGATGGCGGACCGGCGATGAAGGCGGTGCGTGTGGGAAGGGAAGATGATTGGTGGGCTGGTGTCGGAGGGAGGATCGACGAGGAGGTGCCGAGGAACGACAACAAGGTCAAGTAGTTAAGGTGCGAGGAAGATGGTGGTTGGAGCTGACAACGGCAGCCAGCGAAGACAAGAAAAGAGGACGGCAGCAGGGCAAAACCGTGAGAGACGATGGTGGCAGGTTGGCATCTCATTTGTATGTGACCCTTTTGCGGAAAAAAATATATAAAAAGTTAGAGATAAAGGATATGCTATATTACGTTCACCTGTACAATTTCACTAAAAAAATATGACCTTTTGCAACCAGTACAAATTAAAGACAAGATACTATTCACTTATCTCTTGTCTTTTTTACATGGCACAAATAATCATAAATTTTGATGAATTTTTACAGATGAATACAATATAGCATAATTTCATCCACGATTTTTTTTCTATTTTCAACATTTAGAAGGGCCGCATATAATATGAGATGGGCGTGCAACCAGCTGCGCATTTGAATTACCACCACGCAGACGCACAGTGAATTGTTCGCTCCCAGCTCTGATAATCAATCAAGTGATTGGTTGGTAGGGCGCGCACGTACCGCCCGTGAATGTGATGTCACAAGAGTTATGGTCCTGTGTACTCTACCCACGCTACTACTATACGTACCCTGCCCTACCTAGCTACTACCTGCTCACTCATCAGATCACTGATGACCAGCATCACCCGCCACTAACTACGGTGGTAGTAATTAGCTAGCTAGCTAGATAATACAGATTTAGGTGTTATGCAATAGCTCCAAGGCATGTTAATTCCTAGACCAAAAATGACTCGTAAAAGGTTGGTGACAAACACACAGCGACCTTAATTAGTTTCTCTTTTTCTTCTTCTACATACATAGGGGACAATTAATGTTTAACGAAATTTAGCCTTTGTGAATAAAGCAAGAAGGGAATATATATATATAGCCCCACGCTAGGCTTTGCCTTCAATGTTCCAACCAGTTTACAATACTTCAATAAAATATTACCACGTCTGTGCCACAATACATGTCGTTTTAGAATAGATATACATTTGTATAACATTTTAAAGTTTGAACATTAATATAGGAAAAATTACCAACTCTTTAATACCAAATTGATAACTCTATCTCCGCCATGATATATCTTTAGAATGTAAACATGTTTTTATCTTAAAAGACATATTTTTATAAGTATTAATAGTTAAAATATAACTTTAAAAACCGTGCGAACATTCAGACGAACATATGCTATAACACGAAGAGAGTAAATTAGGTCGTAAATCCAGGCTGCGACATCCACATTCCACTAGTAGTCAAAGTGATCCTGTGGTCTCACTACGGATAAAAATTAATCGACCGACGGATTCACCTAAATCGTCATGCAGGCATGTGCGCATCCAGCCAGTCCTCGCTAGCTAGTTGCATTTCGATTTTCAAACCATGCATGGACTCCAATTCAAATCCCCAACGTAACCTGACACACACAAATCTAGCTCCATATATCTATACGGACAGATATATAGATCTAATCTAATCTTACCTACATTAATTGATTAATCGACCACCAGTACAGTACAGTGCTAGTACCAGCTTGGTTAATTAATTAACGCCTGCCTGCAATCCTGCATGCAGTTCGTTTCAAAAACAGCTTACACTCATTGTGATTTGTGACAAAGAATCTTAGTTTCGTCCATGTTTTCAAGGAAAAAGAAGAAGAAAAGAAGCTAGTAAATGTAAGAGAAGGATAAGGAAGCAGATGAGTGTGTGTACATGTGGTCACGGCAGCATGCACAGCCACTGGGGTTTGGGTGTCTCATGCGTGTCTGAAGATTCGGCAGCGTAGTAGTTGCATCAATTTCAGTGCGGCCAATGGGGGCTCAAAACGTCATCATGCATATACATGGTTCCTTAGACTAGCCATAGTGCGGGTAACTTAGCTAGTAACTTAGGGTCCAGGTAAGCAAATTTGCTTATGTGGCAATGAGTTAATGAGGAGAGAGGTAATTAGAGTAACCTATTTGGTTACCGTAACATAGCGCACAGCACGAGAAGTTTTTAATGCTAAATCGATCCAGTGCGGCCACGGTAGATTATTTTCGTGTCTTGATCCATGTAATGCTAAATATGTTTTATATATTTTAATGATATTATATTGTCACTTTATTATTTATTATGGATCAATTCTATGTTGTGTTCATGTATTTATCCGTGTGTATCAACAAGCAAAATTTTAGATTGATACATGTCACAAATAGATCACAATGTTGAAGTACTACTATAGATCCTACAAAGTAATAAATGAAGATCTCTATGTTATCACACCTATGACACTACCCACTATGGAGATAATAATATAGACTAGTAACATATGCATGTTACTACTCTAAGTTACTCTCCACTATGACTAGCCTTATCCGCTAATCATTATGATAATTAATTGCTGTTAATCACCAGTAGCATCTCTGGTAATTAATCCATCTCTCGGTCGTCGTGCATATGCTTGCATCTCATGGGGATTAATTACCGCAATAACTAAAGTAAGAGAGAGAGAGAGAGAGAGTTAATCCTGCTTGGTTGCTAGTACTTGGATGATTCATGGTGGACAGCATGCAATCCATAGAGAGATGTGTGAGCCCCATCTCTTTCGGTCTGCTCTTTGGAATCATCGTCAGTCCGTCATGTCGTCGTCTTCTCTCTCTCTCTAAATCAAGCTTTCTCTCTCTCTCTCTCTAAATCAAGCTTTCTCTCTCTCTCTCTATCTAACTCTTTTTCTCAAGTTAGAAGAAATGCGTACGCCGCGAAAGAAAAAGGGTTAGACATGCATTGCATATGTATGCACTAGGTAAACGTAGATGTAGATCCCTGCCTTTCCGAGTCCCAAAACGAACGTTATGGGTGCGTCGGAAAGGCCCAGCGAGATATGCTAACAAAACGATCTCTGTATCTGTATGTATGGGTACAAGTACTCCTACATACATAGGGGAGAGGAGGGACAGGATCCGTTTTTGAAAACAAATGGTATACTATGCAGTCCATCCAATCCAGTCCAGCATATAGGTTGCCTGCAATGCATGAAAGAATGAATAATCACAGCCTGCATGATAACAACTTTGCCCTGTTTCTGTTCACTGTGGTACCCAGCGATTCCCACAGCTTGAGATGATCCCTCCACTTCAGTCCCATCATCCCCAATGCAACGGCAATTCAGTGCAATTCTCTCTCACTACTCTCTCTCTTAAGGATCTATCTCTCTCTCTAGCCTTGTCTGCTCTTCTCTGAAATCATTTTCACCTCTTGCTTATTCCAGCAGAACGGCGAGGGACCGGTTTTCTCGGCCTGTCCTAACACTAGTACTACCTGCTCCTACCAACCTCACTCTCTCCTAGCTTAACTACTCCAGCTGACAGACACACTCTCCCTAGCTCTCTATCACTCACTGAAACTTCAAGCTCTTATCTCGATCACTCTGTTCCTTCTCCCAGCTGCAACAGCTTCAGCAACAGCTCGTTGTTGCATCACAAAACCAACACTCACTTGCAACAACTCGTTGCACTTGGCTACGTAAGATGAAGAAGCAGCACTGGTACTCGCGGAGCCGCTCCTCCTCCGCGCCGGCCACGCCCAGAGACCTCCCGGCCGGCGGCGCCAACCTCGGCTGCATGTCCATGGTGCATTACCTCATCTTCGCCCCCGGCGCAGGCTGCGTCGGCCGCCCTCCTCCCTCCTCCCACCACGCCGGCGTTGCCGCCGTCGGCAACAACTCTCACCACGTCAAGTCTTCTTCTTCCTCCTGCAACAACAAAGGTATTTAGCAGTTGCTGCAATGAGCTACGCAGACATGGAAATTTTAGTTTCAAATGTGCATGCAATGCGATGCAGGGGGGCTGGAGGCGCCGAGGAACAGCCTCGAGCTGGACGCCGACCAGCTCAAGGACATCCAGATCGGCGTGCAGATAGAGCCGGCGTTCGACGCGCTGCTGCCGACGGCCGGGAGGGCCAGCAGGGCCACCGCGCCGTCGTCGGAGGCCGGGACGCCGCGGACGCCCAGCCTCGTCGCGCGGCTCATGGGCATCGACGGCCTACCCGATCAGCCCTCGCCGTCGCCGGGCCTCAAGAAGTCCAGCTCCTGCGGCGTCAGGGAGGACCGGTCGGCGGCGGCGGTGAAGGAGAAGAAGAAGCGCGTCATCCCCGAGTCCATGAACAAGGAGCAGCAACCCCGGCAGCCGCTGCGGAGCCTCAGCTGCAACGTGAACGCTGGCGTGGCGCGGTCGCTCCCTGACACGCCAAGGGCGTCCACGTCGTCGGTGAGGGCGGCGGTGGCGTCGGCGTGGGACGTCGTGGACCGCCCGCGGCTGTCGCTGCAGGTGCTCAGGGAGAACGTGCTCGACAGGGCCGCGCAGTACATGTCCATGCCGACCTCGCCGACGTCGTCGTCGTGTGGCGCCAAGAAGAAGAAGAAGGACAGGGAGGACGGGCACGGCGGCCACCGGCGGCGGGACGCCAAGGAGCACGCGCGCGAGATCGTGAGGCAGGCCAAGGAGACCGTTGCCAGCCGCAACAAGCACGGCGGCAAAAAGCCGACGAGCACCGGCAGCAGCAACAAGGAGAATGCGAGCCCGTTGGTGGTGGAAGACAAGCTCGTGGTTGTCCAAGTCCAAGCAGAAGCAGGGTCAGGCAAGCCGGCCGCGCCGCCGCCGCCGCTGCTGCAGCAGAAAACGCAAGCCGACCAGCAGCCACACGCCCCCAGGCTCCCACCGCCTCCGCCTCCGCAGCGTGCGAAGCCGTCGCGGCCGCCACCTCCGCCGCCACCGCCCGATCATCCAACACAAATTAGCCGAGTGGCGCCGCCGGCGCCGACGCCGCAGGCCGTCAAGAGCAAGAGACCACCGGACGGGTGCGAGCGCTTCGCGACGCGGATCAAGAAGCCCGGTGCAGGTGCAGCAGCAACAATCCAGCAGGCGGCTCCAGCCGCACCACCACCTCCGTCAACCGCCGGGCCAGGGAACTTCACCGTCGTCCACCACCGCAAGCATCCCAAAGTCGTGCCTACATCTACGTTTTCGAGGCCGCTGGAGGTAGACCCCGAGTACAGCTACCTGCGGACGGTGCTGGAGCGCGGCGGGTTCATGCGGCCGCCGCCGCCACACCGGCCGTTCAAGGGCCACTCGGTGTCGTTGCCGGTGGACCCGATCGTCTTCCACCTCCTGGAGCTCGAGCTCCCCACGGATGAGGAGCCCCGTCTCGGTCCGCTCCGGCACCGGTGGAACAGGAAGCTCCTCTTCCACCTCGCGCAGGAGATCCTCGCTGACCTCCTCCTCCTCGACGGCGGCCTCGACGCCTCCTCCGCCTCCTTACCGCTGCACGGCGAGCCGCTGCTGCGGAAGGTGTGGCACAGAGTCAAGGGGTTCCCGGCGGCGGACTGCAGGGTGGTGGGCGACATAGACGCGCTGGTGGCGGAGGACCTCCGCGCCGCGAGCGTGCGCGGGCTGGGCCACCACCCGGCCGTGGTGGAGGAGTCCGGCAACGTGGCGGAGTACGTGGCGGAGCGGGTCCTGGACGCGCTCCTCGGGGAGTGCTGCGGTGGAGTGGAAGCTCTCGGCGGCTGGTCGCCGCCGTCACGGGCACCGAGGTAGCCGTTGGGGTGGGCGGCGGTGACGGGGGGTGACGTCACGGGATCGCAATGGAAACCGCGGGGGCGCAGACACCCATGCATCCCTCTGCCACTGTCTGTTCAACGGTGGTGATGATGACAGGTGTGCTTTGAGACGCGTGCCGCAGTAATATCTGGATGCCTGCGGCTGCATATGAGTTTCGGATAGTACTACTGGTAGTACTTACAGTTTATCTCTTTACTTTTTTGGGATTTAGTTTGGAGTTTTGGGTGTATATAGCAGTCCATCTCCTCTTTGTAATATGATCAAAATACTAGGAAATTAATATATATTCCATTTTGATTTTTGTTCCATCAGTCTCACATCCCGGCTTCCACCGTAAAAGTTCACGGGCTCCTCTGTAATCTAGGCTTAGTTTATGGTTTATGTGTCGAGATTTTTATTTAGTTACGGAAATTTTTACTGGTTCTAGTGAGATTTTTCTGTTACATCTAAAAAGGTACTTTTAAATAACCGTAAGTTTATAACTAGAAATAAATAAATGTTTTTTAAAAGCCACCGAATCGGAGTCTTACTTATGGGTAATATTGTTATTTTTTAGGGGCTGTTATATATTGTTGCTGCGTGCCATTGATCTTGGCCTATGTCTCAGGTTTTGCATGGTTTGAGTTTTGAATGTAGATCTCAATGGACAGCATTGGACATCATAATGTGCAGCAGTGGCACCTTGTGGCAGGGACAATGCAGAGCTACTGTAAAAATTAGCAGTATTAAACAAGTTTGTTCTTTAAACCTGAAAGCTAATCATAGCATAATTAATTTATTAACAGCCTATCAGTAATATTAAAAAAGAATTGGAGAGAGAAAAGAGAGGTGTTAAGGATGCAAGGAGCATCTTTGTGGGGAAATGGAGATATGAGCATCTGTTTTTTCCCTTGGTTCTCATCGGTTTCAGGGACTGTGAAAAGCAGAGATCGATCTTGTTTATTTGTTGATGCAGCATCATTTGTACTTTTTCGCGGAATGTCTTTTCCCTGATTTTGCTTGTTTAGCTAGGGACTCGTGGCAATTGTTACCGTGCATGGTAGTACTACGACTAATTATCTCTGCAACACTTCAAAAGTGTTCCTGTCCCACATAGTACACTACCGATTTGTTGTTTTGCGTGTCTTTGCCGTTTGCACCAACCGGTTGGGAACGGACATCCACGTAAAATTCGGTTTCAGATATATTAGGTATAGTGGGACTTAAGTACAGTATATGCTTTATAAAAAACCTAACATGTGACATCCGTCTCAGCACGTTCACGTGGCACACTATGTGGTTTGAGAACTTGTTTGGCTCGATATTAGAGTTGAAGTTCGAGAATAGGAATGACCATTTTGAAAGACGAGGGATTAAAATGAGCCTCGGCAAAAGTTGAAGGATCAAATTGGCTATCCTCTCTTTGTACAAACGAGTGCATAAGAACAGATGTAGTAGTACAAGCTATTCGTAGTCGAACCGCTTGTCGGTTAATTACAGCTACAGTCATGGTTATGGAAACTTTTCAGCTTAGTTGTATTCAATTCCACGATTACAAATTGACTACTAACCGCTGATATTATTAAACCTCTATTACAAATAGTATCATAGGCTGATAATCCATGTGGTGTTGCCAATTTCAGTCTTAAATTTAGTTAGTGTTGGTCTGTTGGACAAGCTAGCTAGCTCCAGGTTTTTCCCACAATGTTTTGTCACTCTACTACTCCCTAGCTTCTAGATGGGCCCATACTACAAGCTCTACTAGTCTAATGGGCCTCCGCTGGGCTAGTTGTTACAAATAATATTTTTAGGGCTATACATCTGGCAACACTCCCTCAAAAAAAAAGAAAAACAACAAATCTGGCAACACTTATGTATAAAATTGGGCCATACGTTTGCATAATTTCCTTGGTATTTTGTTTGCAACCACACAAACTTAGGTCTGATACATGTATGAATGGAACCATGTATAACACCATGATCAAGAAGGAAAGAGTGGTAGCTACAACATTACAAATGCACGGGAGTGAGCAATGGCTGACCGGAGAAGAAGGCTTCAAGGTTGCGAATGGTGTGCGCACGCAGGTCCGACCTGGACTCCGCTGTAAAGACCGCTACATGAGGCGTCAGAACCACATTGTCCAAGGAGAAGAGCTCTGATGGCACCTTGGGTTCGTTCTCAAACACATCAAGACCAGCGCCTCCGATCTTTCCTTCCTTCAGCGCCATGACCAGTTCCGCCTCGTCAATGTTTGCTCCTCGACCAATGTTGATGATCACACCGTCCTTTCCTAGGGCCTTCAGCACATCTCTGTTCACAATGTGCCGTGTCTCCTTGTTCAGTGCACACGCGACGATGAGGACATCAGATTCAGCAGCAAGATCACGAACATTTGGGAAGTACTTGTAAGACACTAAATCCTTTGGTCGTCTCGAGTTGTAGTAGATGACACAGCCAAAAGCTTCAAGCCTCTTTGCAATCCGTGAGCCAATGTTCCCTAAACCGATGATGCCAACACGCTTGCCACCAAGCTGAGACCATCAAAATAACACCAATAATTTTATTTCTTAGTTTCAGTAAAGGCAAAAAGGAAAGAAAAGGATGTATTTATACCATAACCAAACACAGTACCAGTTATTGAATGACTGAAACAAAAAAGAAGTCAATGAGTTCTACATGCACTCACTTAAACATATGAAGTAGCACACTGATGGTTAGAGAAAATGTTTATTAAATAAGCTATCGAACCTCCAATTACAAAGTATATGATTTATCAGACATAGAGCAGAATGCAATCTTCCAACTCCGCCGTGGCCGGTCCCAAACCCGGGTAAAGGAGGAGGGTTGTACTAGGCTTGGCGAGCCAACGTAAAAAACCAGCCATTCTTATGGATATGAAACCCAATAGAAATTGTTGTTGTAGAGCAGAATGCAATCTTCCATGCATGCCAGGATGAGATGGTTAATAATATCCCAGCATATATGATGAATTTCTGTAATTCATACTGCACTCAATATTTTTGTATGACACATAGAATTGCACTTGCTAATTAAAGCCAGACAAAGTTTCCCCCTTCCCTGGTCCCTCTATCTGCAGGTAGATCACCCTCAATTTCCATCCCGAGTTCTTAAATGGCTAAATTCAAGAAGAGGTTAAACAATAATGATGATGATGCCTTCATCTTTTGAAACCATTCATTCCAGACCCACAACAGGTGCACTTGCAAACTGCAAATTTGGTTATAAACTGTTCACTTCACAAGATTAAGCTGCCTTAATTGTCATGTTATACAGTTCATGGACTGACGATGATACGTTACACATGTATGGAATTGCATGATGTTATGGGTTGATAGGTATTTCAAATATTAGAGCATGGATTGAGAGGACAGAGGAGTAACCATAAAAACTCATAACCTTAATTGAGCTTCTAAATGGTGTGTTTAAGCCAAAAATAATGCTTGTTTTAATCTCTACTGATTTAATTACATCTTCAGATATGATGACTACACGAAAGAGAAGGAAATGTTCAAGAATTATGAATGGCCACATATAAACTCCACAAAGGCAAAGCTTCATTCATCCTTCAGCAATTTTCAATGGTATAAAGGAGGTTAATTTGACTCATTTGAGAATCTTGTTAAAAAGAGGTTCCCTTAAAAGGTTTTCTGAGATCAGCTGGATACCATTAGCACATCGTTCCATTGGTTTGTATCCCCGACTAATGGAGAAGGACAATATGACCATTGATTTGTCGAATTAATAAATCGTAAGGTAAATCTTACTAAATCAGCATCCTTCCAGGTATACCTGTGCTTCCCATGGATCATTATTTATCAATCGAGAGAAAATACTATAATTCTTGCCTGTGCTTCCCATGGATCATTTATCAATCGAGCGAAAATACTATAACTGTTCTTCCGTGTGTCTCTAGATTCCTCTGAAACCATATTCCTACTAAGATAGTGTGTGCTAGAAACTCCCTAATCTAAATTGTAGGAGTCATACACATAATCGAATTGACTGCAAGAATCAGAAAAACAATCAACTCAAGGCATGCCTAAGCTCAACAAGATCACAATCACATCGAGTTGCTTTGCTGCAACAAATTAGTAAGCAAACAAGAAGCAAAAGGTCAAGAACCGGACCTTGGATCCGAGAGGATAATCCCCCTGCACCGGCCAGGACCCACGCCGGACGTACCGCTCCGCCGCGGACACGCGTCGGAGCACGTCGATCAGCATGCCTACGGCGTGGTCCGCGACGTCCGTGGAGTAGACCTCCCCGGAGTTGGCGACAGCGACTCCGCGGCGCGCGCACTCGGCGAGGTCGATGTGGTCAACGCCGGCGCCTGTGCTGAAGACGCAGCCGAGGGAGGGGACGGCGTCGAGGAACGACGCGTCGACGCGTACGGCGCCGCCGCCCACGACGATTGCGGCACGCGGGGGCTCGGGCATGGCGGCGGCCGCCGCAAGGAAGGCCGGGAGGGGTTCGCCGGACGCGTAGAAGTCGAGGATGCGGAAGCGCTCGCGCAGCGCGGCGGAGAAGGTCGCGTCCATCCGGCGGAGAAGGAGGACGGCCGGCTTGCCGCCGGCGGATGCCATAGCTGAGAGTCGGAAGCAGCGTGTTTGGCAACCGGATGGACGGGGAAGGAGTAAAAGCAGGATATAATATGTGGATTATCAGATTATTTTTGTCCTTTAGTAAACATTAAAATAGTAAATATTTACACCAAATAACAACCGAGACATCTGAATTTATGTATAAGTAACATAAGTTTAACACAAACATCCTATATTGAACTATTCATCTAACACAAATAGCAAAATATTCTTTTAAAGAAAATAGCAAAATGTCGGGACTCAAGTTTAAAATGCATAATAGTTCTTGCGATTCTTGAGCTAAAAGTAAATTACCAATACTGAATTTTAAACTAAGCACTACCATCTAATTTCTTTTGGCGGTCTCAAGCTCTTGACGAACAAACACCACTTTGTACTCATCACGTGTATTTAAGAAAAGATATGTTTGTCAACAATCACAACCAATAACACCAACAGTCATGACGGCTTCTTCAACAGTAAGACTAGGTAACTTCTGTAGAACATCAAGCAACTTCTTTCTGTTGGCTGATACTTGCTCATGAACTTCAGCTTCATACATCAATACCTTCTGGATATCATCCATGGTGTTTGTATTCTCCTGTTCCGCTTTCAAAAACTTTGCAATTGAATTACATATATTGACAAGCCTTGACTCAAGAGTATCACTATTCAGGTACTTTCTCTTACGACTATTTCTAGAATCACCAGATGAGTTAGTGTTATCATGTGCTTTAAGAGCATCTTCATCAACAAGTTAGTTAGTAGGTTGTCCATCTATGGTGGATTCACCTTGTACCACATCTTCCTCTCCAGGATCATTAGCATTGCTTTCCTTTAGCCAAATCAGTAGCAGAGACCTCACAAACCTTATCAAAATTGATCATAGGTTTCATGTACAATGGTCCTGCTCCCTCATAGGACTACAAAGGAACATAAATACTCATTACAAACTGACTAATAATGTACCAAACAATGAAACAGAACCACTTTGTTTCCCAATTTAAGTCATGAGATACATATTATACCTTTGCCCAACTCATATGTGTCTCTCTATCTCCAGTTACCATCTTCTTCTCGTCATCCCATCCAAACCCGCTGCCATTTTGCATAATTTCCAAAATATATGAAAGTTGCTTCTTTAGATCTTCACTTTTGATTAGATATGTGGATCAACTTTTAGATCAACATGTAGTATTACTTTTGCCATTTCCTCAATGTATGTAAGGTAGCCAAACTTGTGTCCAGTGTCTACTTTCCAAATAGAATCATTCATTTCATAGAGAATATCAATGAGTAACTTCTCCTCCTCTACTAACCATGTTCTCGTCTTTCTTTCTGGATGTTAATTTGCTCTCTTTTGGCTTGGTAATCTACTAGTTTATTTCAGATAACAATAAAATATGTGTGTACAAACAATAAAAGATAGAAGTAGATTATAAAGAAAACATAAAGTTCATACATTAAACAAACTCTCCTAGCACAAGATAAAGTAAATGAAAATAAACAGCAAGCACTATAACATACGTGATAAACAACAATCAATGGAGAATGTTTTACACAAATATATATCTTAATAAACATTTTAAGGTATGACAACTAACATGCACTAGCATGCATCACTAGTCTCGTCTTTTTGCTCTCCAAGCTTTCCATATTTCATCAGCTAACTTATCTCTTTTCTCAGTCCATTGAGATGATGCTTCCGTGGCATGAATGACATCCTCGTGTACTTGTTCTTGTTGAAGTTGTCACATGTATGCATCTAGATATTTTTCACATGGATCAATACGTATCTGTTAACGTATGAGATTATGAAGATAGCAGCATGCTAAAATTATATCAACTTGTACCTCTATAGGGTAGTAAGAGGAGTTCCTAATTATAGCCCAATGTATTTTCAACAATCCAAAAGTTCTCTCAATCACATGTCTTGCCGGCGAATGCTTCATATTATATAGTTCCTCTTTTTTGTTTGCTGGATTCTTCTAATCATGTAGATGATGCCATTGGTCCGTGCCCCCTGTATGGAGCAAGAAACCCTTCATAGTTCTTATATCCAGCATCGACAAGATAATAACATCCTAATTAAGTAACAAGAAGACATGTATTTATTTATCAAGTGCGTATAAATATTTACATCTAATTAACATGGACCATTTTTAAATTATCTCTTATCACGACGAATCTTAAGACCATTTGGTCTTGACAAAGCATCTCAAAGCACCCTTGCATCGGCTGTAGATCCTTCCCAACCAGGTAATACATAGATGAATTGCATGTCTGGTGCAATACGCCAAGAACATTTATTGTAACATCATTATTTCTTGAATAGTATCTTGGTTTGTCAATGGCGGGCACATGAACTTTTATATATGTATCATCTAAGGCACCTAAATAGTTCTATAATAATAATTTAATATGTTAGACATAGACAAAACTAGCTTGATCTAAAAGGTTCTCGTAGTGTTGAAATACATATTTGATACCTTAAACCACCTCCACCTTCCATCTATGAGTTGGTAGGAATTGGTCTAGGCTTCTTAAGCAAAACTCTCCAAAGTTTTAAAACTGAGTTCAAAACTTTACGGAAATTCCGGCTTACTGTCTCGGGCGAACGCTAGAAATCATGATGTATTGCCCGATTTTTCTCGTCGTGTCCAAGTATGTGCAGGAACATAGCAACCATTTTTTCCACTTTCATGTTCCTAGTATCCGTCAACCTACGTATTTCTTTCACCAAAGTACATAACACTCTGAAACAACGCCGATCCATCTGTAGTTGGAAAATGCATTATGTATCGCTTATAGATATCTTCTTGTTTAGACTTTGTGCTCGTAAAAGGGTCATACCAAGAAGGCTCCTTGACGTAAGGAATCCTACATCGATTCCTCCTAATAAACATTATCAAGATGTGTAGCAGCAAATATAATGTTATCAATATTTTCACTCTAGGTCGCCTCATTATATCCCATAGAATTATGATTTCCTGGTTAGTTGGTGGGCGTGCCATGTCTGTCAACAAAATTAGAGTGCCACGCATTAGGATTCTTTGAGGTAGCTATAATCTACCAAGGTAGCACCTCAATAAGCACCCATCAATAGAAGCACACAAGAAACCAAACAACAAGCAAAGTTTCGACAGAAATCACACATATCACAAAAAAAAATGCATGCAGTAGTTTATCATCACTGGCCGCACTAGATCTTGGATCAGCAAGAATATCTTCATGACCATTATGCTTAACAAACAGCTCTATGAACTTTTGTTTCTTTGCAAAATTTAACATTTTACAAACAAAATTATCATCGTGAACTAGATCAATTTCGTCCTCAAGGCTATATCCAAAGATTGTATAAAATAACTTATCACCATCCTTGAAACCTACTTCTTTAGCCATGCGAACTAGACGAAAATAGGATGTCAGCTCACTGTCACAACCCCGGAAACTAGAGTATTGTACATTCTAAGTCCTCATACTATTTAAGGGGTGTCACGTTTGTCCTCGAACTCTGAAAATCGTCATCTAGGTCCGTGAACTTCAGTAACTGTGCCATCTAAGTCCAAAACGGGTCCGACCCCGTTTGACCGGCCACCTGGCGCCGTTTTCCGTTGCCACGTCGGACAGGGGGTAACGGCCGTTGATGAAATATGCGAAAACACCCCCGTCTCATCCCAGGTCGCTCCCATTCCCCCAAACTCTCCTCTGCACGAGTGATGCTCTGCGATCGTCACGCCATGCGCGCCCCGGCGGCGGCCGAGGCCACCACGGCGCTCGATGACGACCCGCACTCGCTGCCGGGCAGCGACACGCTCGGGCACCCGTCCAGCCGCACGGCCGACTGGCACGCCGAACCCGCGCCCGCGCCCGCGCGCGCCTGCGACACGCACCGCTCCATGCGCGTCGCGTCGGAGCTCCTGTTGCGCGCGCCGTCGAGGTCCCGCGGGTTGATGGACGCCCTCCGCCGCACGCCGCCGCCCACGCTCGGTGGCCGCTCGCACGATGGCGACGACGGGACCGCCTCGGATCCACCCGCCGACGCGGGGCGATGCCCCGGCGCGCTCTGCGACCGCGCCTTGGCGCGCGACGACTCCGTGTTGGCCATGTAGTTCCTCGGGTACAGCAGCGCGGCGGCCGCGTGCTGGTCGGCGTTGCGGTGGTGCCGCCCGCTCGCCTCGGACGCGGCGGAGAAGGAGGCCGAGTGCTCCTCGAACCGGCCGCTGAACGTCCGCGCGCTCCCGTCCGTCATCAGCCCCGACGGCGTTGGCGATGCCTTCTGGTACAGCTCGGCCCTCACCGGCGTCGAGCAGCAGCTGCTGCGCCGTGCGCCGCGCGCCTCGCCGCCGCCGTCGTCCACCTCCATGATCCTCACGTTCTCCTCCGAGCCCGCGGCTCGCAGCATCCCATGATCGTTGGCACTCGCCAGTGGCTTCCGGGAGGCGCGGTGGTGCTACGCGGTGGTGCTGCGGCGACCGTCGCTGAGCTGGCCGCATGGTGCCTCCCGAGTCCTGCTGCAGGGCGCCGCGTCGGACCTCGTCCTCGCAAATCCTCTCTCACGTCGCTCTCTCTCCCCACTCCCTCTTCCCATCGCGCGCTCTCTCCCCAGCGCTCCCCATCGAATCGGTTGCTCGCTCCACTAGAAGCTTGGGGACGAATCAAATTCAACCAATTCAGTGAGCTATTCTCCAATTAATTTATATTGTTAGCCTCCTTAGTACCTCTAGATCTCGTTCCTATCCTAAATTTCGTGGTTGTATCACAGGAAAGAAAATGCCCAAATTTCATTCGCCGCCGGCGGCGGCGGCGCTTCTTCTACTGATGCCTCCATGCTATGCGACGCAAGGGCGAGGAGGTCCATCACGTCGTCGGCGAGCCCCAGCTCGACGACGGGCAAGAGGTCGAGCAGCGTGGCCAGGTCGTGGTGCAGCTCCCGCAGCTCCGCGTCCGTCTCGTCCGACTGCAGCAGCAGCCGCATCCGGCTCCACGCGGAGCAGTCGGCCACGACGGCCTTGACCTCCTGAAGATGGACGCGAACGCCGCGCGCAGGAACGGCGCGGGCGTGTCGACGGCGGAGAGGTCGCGCGCCAGGCGGTGAAGCGAGCGGACGAGGTCCCCGTCGGACAGCGACGGCGGCGGGGGCAGGAACGCCGAGGGGTATGACCAGGAGGACGACGGCGCAGGCGGGGTCAGGGGTGTTTTCGCATATTTCATCAACGGCCGTTACCCCTGTCCGACGTGGCAACGGAAAACGGCGCCAGGTGGCCGGTCAAACGGGGTCGGACCCGTTTTGGACCTAGATGGCACAGTTACTGAAGTTCACGGACCTAGATGACGATTTTCAGAGTTCGAGGACAAACGTGACACCCCTTAAATAGTATGAGGACTTAGAATGTACAATACTCCGGAAACTATATACTTTGCCTCCATCATAAGTTAAATACACCTTCCGTTGAAAAAGAATCCACATAATGCATTTTAACACTGATCAAATCCCCATCCATTCTGTATAAACAAGGCATTTAAATACATGAATCCATCTAATGGTTATAGAAGAATTGATTATCCTTGTACTAAGCAGACTAGCACTACCATGTTTTTTTAACACACAATCAACAAACCTTCAGAAAAATATGCACATGCTAGTTAGCCAAGAAATATGTAGGGCAAGTTTGCAGAAAAATATGTACAGAAAAGCATGACCAAAACAGAGAAAGAAAAACAAAAAAAAAGTTCTAAGCTAAGCTATACAAGTAAGAAGAATGATCCTAGGCTAATACCCGCCGGAGCAATCACTTGGTCATGAAAAATCACTTGTCCATGCAATTAGCAAAACTTTTTCAGTTACTTGTGGAGCAAACTGACAAAAATAATCTATGCACGTTTTCCTCACAAATGAATCACAAGACACCAATACAAGAATCAGTACACATCTGCAGCCTTTTGGCCCCCTTTCTTTCTGAAGATTGTAATCTTCCTCTGGATCTACAAAGGGAAAGGGCAAAAGATTTCACACTCCGTGCTAAAAATCAATCAAGATATTAATAAGTGAATGCAAAAGGGAAAGGAAGAACCTATGCCGTAATGAGAGGGGGACATATCTGGATGTGGAAAAGATATCGATATGTAAGGGGAAAAGAAAAAATATCAGATTTTGTGCCACAGCTGGACATAATTTAGCTAAGAGATTGCAAGAGATCGAAGCTACACCGTATGAGAGGAGAAAATCTGCAGATATTGGAAAGAACATAGGAAGGCCTAAGCGTCGCCTCTGCTAATAAATGGAGACGCGGTTGTTTCATTCCTCATGGATTTTGCGCAATAATGGGTTGTTCGCTCCTATAGTTAGGATTTTCACGCGTACTAGCTGGGGTTGGCGAGCATCAACAAGGATTTTTCGCGCGTTTTTGTTCTTCTAACAGCTGTAGGACATGGGGAAAGGAGAGATGTAGAGGGGTATTTTAGAGACCGACGGGAGTTTCGTTCACCAACTCCCTTTCCCCTTACACACACCAAACATATGACATTTAGTCTCATGTCCCCTTAACTTCCATTCCTTAAGTCTAATTCCCTCCAACCAAACAAGCTCTCGGCGTGTGCTGTTCTGCAGTCCCTTTTTGATTTGTTCATCTTCTTTGTCAGAAAGGGAACAGAAAATCTGCTACTTCACAACCTTTCCTTGGTCTCTCAAAAAAGGGAAAAACATTCACTGTTGGCTATAACATTCTATCAAGAAGTCATGGCCTTTGTCACAAAATTAAGCTGTTCACTTTACAAAATTAAGCTGCCTTAATTGGCACGTTATACAGTTTATGGACTGATGATGATATGTTAAACATGTCTCTCAGAAAAAACATTTCACTACGGCATTCTATCAACAAGCTTTCAGAAAGTTAAAAGAAGCAGCCAAGGCCTTATGAGTTATGACCGATTAGAGAACAGAGAACCAACAAAGATAAGTGAGAGCACACGCCAAATGGAGGGAAGTTCTGCAACATTTTGCAACCTGACTTTATTATTTATAAAAGTTAGTCACATATAGAATGTGGCACAGCTGATGTATATATAGGATCCAAGATCAAGAACCAATTTAATTATTTTGCTGCCTGATTTGCTCTGCTCATTTGGAGATCTTGGCGGTGAGCTCCCGGACCAGCTTCGCTGCGACCATAGCCGTCATCCCATCCACCGTGTCACGCTGTGGGTTGAACTCCACCACATCTGCCGCCACAACATCACCTTGCAGATTCTGGAGGATGTTGAGCACATCACGGAACGAGAGGCCTCCTGGCTCAATGTGAGAGACACCAGGAGCGAATGCGGGGTCGAGGCAGTCTACGTCGACGGAGACATACACTCCCTTTACACCTTCCCCAAGTTTCTGCCAAGAAATAATAATAAATAAATAAACAAGGTTGGTTGCGAATTTAGATCATTTTGGTTATAAAGCAATCCACAAAGTAAAGGAATTCAAGAAAAAAAAACAAGGTTACTGCACATTGGGTTTGGACTAAGATAAGCAAAGAATGGTATATTATGATGTATGAATATCAACTGAGGTAGACAATACAAACTGAAATTATTTCACAAAACACAATAGGCTGAATAGAACCATGGGACTATGTTAGATCAAGCTACCAGATTCTCAAGCTTCTCCCGATCTCTGGAGAAGGTACGCATCTCATATTGTTCCACACCAAATCTCTTCCCTTGCTCGCGTCCTTCTTTGGTAATTGATCTAAGTCCAACCTGAAATCCATCAGAATCAAGGTAAAGACACAGAAGCAGGATAGAAACACATTTGTACACTAGTGGCCGGTGAGCAACATAAGGTTAGTCCAGGGCATCTCACTAGTTCTACTCACTGATGGACAGGAAAAAAAGAAGCCATTCTAAGTCCCAGTGAAGTAAAAGCTTCATGATATCCTGTAAGTCTGTAACCATTATTTTAACCTTTATAACTGATAGATGCTAAATTCTCATGATATATTTTGTAAAGAATGGAGTAGGCAACAGTATATTTACGTTTTCCTCCATATTTGTTATTTTTCTCCTTAAACTTGGATAGAAAAAGAAAGGAGTGAGAACTTCATTCAATAGTAGCCCAATGGTTCATTGGAATACAGAACTCAGGTAATAAAAAAAATCCAATTACCTGTAGAAGTCTCCTGGCATAACCTCCTTCCATTATTCTCGCAAAGGAAGAAGCATGTGAGTAAGTGTTCCCTTCAAAACAATCATAGATATCTGGATGCGCGTCAAGATGAAGAATGTCAACAGGTCCGCCAAGCTTTTCAGACACAGCCCTAATAACTGGATAAGATATCGAGTGATCGCCTCCTAAGACCAACGGCCGAAGAGGATCCTATACAACGGTGTGCTATAGTTGTTAAATATAAAATATGTGAAAATAGATCTACAGAAGTTATTCTGCATCAATAGCTTTCAGCTTTGTCATAGCAAATCTCTGCCGAGACTTAAAGTAAAAATTTATCATAAACTTTAACAAGTTCTGAAATAAATTTCCAATAGTGTATTAATACAGTGCAGAAATGTCTTAGATAAAAAAAAACAAAACAATTGACGTGCAATAATATGCTTACTTCCTCCATCACTGTTTTGACAGACTCGCTTATCACGTGCATCAATCTGTCATCTCCGACACCACAATCACGAATCTCTTGTATAGGGACGTCACCAACATCAGTTAGAACTCGTGGATCATTTAGTTCCTTGCCTGCATACCATGAAAAGCATGATATTTTCCTGATAAATGCTTCTCATAGAGGGCAAGCTACTGAACATTTTGATAATGTTAAGTTTACCTTCTTCTGTGCTAGAGTTAGTGCTACCACACCAAATGGCCTCTCTTATGCGGGGAGGAGCAAATGCAGGCCCCTGCAAGAATGATGAGTTGTGACCAAGAGGTACTCCTAAGAGTGATGCAGAAGCTTTCACGCCACCCAGAGCACGCAGCAACTCTCCCTGCATACAGGAATAAGTAAATGTCAGGACTGGTAGATCGCCAGAGGTATTATAAAATTAAAAGCGATGTCATATCCTAACATGCAGCAATCTGGTCACAAGTTTATCCCCGTTTCACTCAGACCAGCTTGTAGCGAATGCACGATTATTGTTACTATCAACGCGGTTCGGGTTTTAGTTACAAATTTGAACAAAATCAAGCATTTCCTATAACAAAAGGAAGAGGAAAGTTACTCTCTGAATATTGCCTTTTTGCCAACTCCCTTTCACCAGGTGCAACATGGTACATATAATACTCTAGCTGTTTCAAAGATGGAAAACCAGTGCAGGGTGTTAGATACCAGCTGAAAATAAGGTGTTCATGCGATCAGCTTTGACCTTATCTTACTCCTCTCGATAAAAACAATTGTGATATAGTCCTCAAAAGACTCAATCGCGGTGATATAGACGGTCGACTCAAACAGCAGTGCATCAATCTCATGAGGTGGTTGTAACACTAAACAATTAGAGGTTTGAACTCCATACTAAATAATACTTACTGATCACATGCTCTCAGAGAATTAGAGGTGACAATCTCATCAGCTAATGTGAAACAATAAAAAAAGAAGAAGAAAAGAAATGGACTCAAATCGATCGATTCGACTTCGACTGACACTGGCATCGATTCTCCAAAAGGACACTCTTTTGCTACTCATCCCGTCAGTGGAATGCATGCGGTTCGAATCGGATCGAATGGAATATACCGAAGAAGGAAATTAAATTATGAGCAAGATGGCGGCTGCAGAGAGGGGGGAAGAAAGAAGGGGGGAGGAATTGGAGGCGACCTTGAGCTTGGCGCGCTCGCGGATGAGGGTGAGGGAGGCGTCGATGACGCGGCCCTGGCCCCGCTCCAGCGCCTCCGTCGAGATCCTCGCCGCGCTCAGCCGCTGGATCCAGGTCCGCCTGGCGGTGCGCGCCGCGGCCGCCGCAGCCGCGCTGCCCATCGCTGATAAATCGAGAGGAGGGAGGCGAGAAAGGAAAGAAAAGCAAGCGAGCGAAGGAGAAAGGAGGAAGGAGACGTAACGTAATATAAAGCTCCGTTCCGTTCTTCCAGCTAATATATAGGCAGTTCTTCCAGAGAAGATATCAAGGTGGCCTGCCTGTGTGTTTGGATTCTGATGAAATCTGCAAGAATCAATTTCTTGATTTTACTGTAAATGGCTACTAATCAAGTAGAGTAGTAGTACAAATTGATGCCAAAAAGCAGGGTGCTCCATACAACATGAGTGCATGTAACAGAACAACATGGAATAAGAAATAAATAAATTCCTAGAGAAAAAAGAAATAGGTTTGTTATTGTGTTGCAGAAACAAAAAAGGCCATAGCGGCAGCAGCGGAAGGCTGGGCACGCAGTCCTAGGAAAACGATCATATCTTCTTCTTTTTCTTTTTGAAGGCAAACGATCATATCTTCTGCTAATGGGATGATGGATTGGGACCAGCTCGTGACGGCGACTAGTGAATGCGGTGAGGTTCGGGGTTCGAGATGGGTTATTTCACCAGTGTTGTGAAGGGGAGGGTGGATTTATTTTTATTGTGATGTTGCAACAACGATGTTCCCATGTTGCATACATTTTCCCTTCTCGGTTACGTTGGGTTTATGATTTTCTTGCATAAGCTTTTAATTTTGTTGCGTTTGATACGCAAGTAAAAAAAATGTTCCAGACATCAAGCAAATTTATTGCATTGTCTTTTACAATTTGTTTGTCGTATAAGTTATAATTTTTTGTTGCATATGTATATCTATTTTGTTTACTCTGAGCCCACTACTGCTCCTACTTCTTCTTCAAAGACCCAAATCCAACACAAAGTGTGATGACCTCCTTATTGCATCCAGATTCAATACAAATCTATCGTCCTTCATGACTACGTTAGATCCGCTCCGCCACATCATCATTGAGATGAGCTCATGAAAACGGCCATTAAGCAACAATCTCTCCCTCAAGAAGAAATCTACTGACAATCAATTGTACGTAGGAGGAGGTCGACCAGTAGTTATCAACCTATCACTCGATGTTTTGATCCTGCATGCTATCGTAACAGTCATTTGGCACCGCTCACTCTCCCGTGGAGATGGCCTCATTGTCTCGCTACTATCGTAATAGTGTGTATTACTCGCTTTCTTTAGTGATTCTAGTGCCCTCAATGGGTGTTTGTAGCTTTACTTTGGTACGAAATCGATGTGCATTAGTGATCTTGCTGACCATCATCATCACCGTCTGTAGCTAGGGTTTGCATCACCATGGATAATGGCGCCTGCCGTCTTGAGGCCATCTCAAATAAACAACTTAGGCTAGATGTGGTGGTCAATTGTTTGTTGGTTTACTTAGCTCAAGAACACAACGTTGACAAATGCCTGCCAATTGGATTGGGTGCTATTGCTGGGTCGATTTGTAATTCTTCCTATTTGTTTGGATGTTCTTGTAAACTCTTTGATGTATTATCACTCTTTGACACGGAGTATTATTCCAGTGCTTTGGGACCCTTGGGGTTCTTCCCCTCCAGAAAAATTTGAACTTGTTTGAACATACGCTCCATCTATTACCAGTTGATTATATGAAAAAATAAATTACACTGGTCCTTAAACTTGCGTGGCGCGATCAAATAGGTCTATCAATCCGTAAAATGCACATCTGCAATTAGAAAACTTCTTTAAGTGGTTCATTTTTACCCCAAACTCTTAGCACGGCAATATCCACTTGTGTGTCAAGCTGATGTGGCTAGGGATCAATATGTTATTGATCTCTAGGGTCAGAAAGTTGGGTGTGTTCATGCAAATTCGGATGTGTTGGGTCTATTGAAGAAGTTGAGACAATTTGTTGCATCCAAGGACTATCTATGGTTGTCTAAAATTTTCAGCATCCTTTGATCTTGTAGTATGTCTTACGGCAGCCAATGCTCTTAATCGGCAAACGGATGGCAGAGCAAGATGGGGCATATTGGTTAATGATGTCAGCGCCAAGATGTAACTTCTACCCGATGTGCGGGTTAAGAGAGAAATATGAGTCGTCACTAAATCAGCCCAATATGCTAGGAGATTTGGGAAGCGCGTACCTTGAGAGATGCAGTTGCTACATATTATTGTTTCACTTTCTAGGAACAATTGTAATAACTCCGTTACTGATTACTCCATCTAGAAATACAAGGTGTACATGTTTTTTAAGATTTATTTTTGATCAACAATTTAGTCTAGCAATATATATATTATGTAACTAAAATTTTATAGTGTTGGATTCGAATTTAGAAACGCTTTTTAGCGGTATCAATTTTATATTACATGTAACTCGTAGATAATTTTTAAAAAGCCCGTGTAACTTACGTCTTTCGAGAGAAAAATAAAGGAACTTGGATAGATAGAGCTGCGAAAGAAACTGGCAGGACTATCCTTTAGCACACTCCGGGAACGCCCCAGTCAAGAAGCAGAAGCGATTCATGGTTGGCAAGCTGCCTAACAAATTCCTCTCTCGCCCTTCCCACCGCGTTCCGCCCATTTGATTGGCCGGCTCGACTCTGACCGCCACGTCACCTTCGATCTCGTCTTTTCTCCCCATCTCTCGCTCCCAACCCGAAACCGACACCTCCACCTCCACGCAAAGAAAGACGAGACAACCATACAAGGAAAAATGCCGACACCCGTCTGCCTCTGCGTCTTCCTCCTTGCCGCCGCCGCCGCCGCCGCCGCCGCGTCGGCCGAGCCGAAGCCCAGGGCCCCCGTGAGCCCTGCCGCCTCGGCGGACTTCGTCCGCCGCTCCTGCCGCGCCACGAGCTACCCGCGGGTCTGCGAGCGGAGCCTCATGCCGCGGGCGCCGGACGTCGGCCTCAGCCCGCGCCGCCTCGCGCAGGCCGCGCTCGCCGTCGCGGCCGACCGCGCCCGCTCCTGCTCCGCCTACATCGGCCCGCCCTCCTCCGCCTCGGGCGCCATGGGGGACTGCGCCGAGACGGTGCGCGACGCGGCGGAGCAGCTGCAGCAGTCGGCGGAGGAGCTGGCCAGCCGGAACATGGGTCGCGCCTCCAGTCCGCGCTTCGCGTGGCGGCTCAGCAACGTCCAGACCTGGGCCAGCGCGGCGCTCACCGACGCCGACACCTGCCTCGACTCCCTCGCCACCTACGCCGGCGCCGGCCCCCGCGCCGGTGACGTGAAGAGGAGGGTAGTCGCCGTGGCGCAGGATACCAGCAATGCCCTCGCCCTCGTCAACCAGCTCCAACCGTCGCGCCGTCGCCACCAGTAGCTAGCTCATTCCCTGCCTTCTCCATCCATCCCCATGCCCATCACTGCTATTGCTCGTAAAATAATTAATTTTATCATATGGTTTTGCTGCTTCTTGCTTGTGATTGCAACCTGAATAAGCACGATTAATCTTGCTAGCTGAGAGTAAATTAACAAAACAAAATTCTCAGTTTCGTCGGTGCATGGATGGATCAACCGGAGCACAACAGAATGTCCTTATTTGCTTCGAGCTAATTCATCGGTCCCGGACCAGAAAAAGACAGCAATTTTTCGCGAGCACGGCGGGAATGTGGGACAGCAGCGTTGATTGGTGGTGGTTGGCTCTTGTCATTGCATTGAAATCGATCTGTAGATGACGGTGTGGTGTGTGTCGATCAGTATGTAGTGTGATATGATGCTGCTGCTGATAGTGATGGGTCTTGTTGCATTTGATTTTTGCTGCTATTTCCCTCGCTCGAGCACGCATGGGCTCCCATCATGCATTGCATGCAACCAACTTGATGATTGCACTTGGTCGCCCAAAACAACAAAACATACAGTAATCATCTGTGTTCATTCCATCAATGGTGCCTCAGTGATGCAGACGTGGTACATAGGCCGTTAAGTTGTAGCATTAGATTTAGTTCAAGAAAAAGTTACTCCTATAATGTTAAGTTCGTTTCAGACAGAATTTTAAATTGTACGTTACTTGTGCGGACAGACAGTCAGAAGATTCTTGGTGCAGTCTCAAAAGAAAACAACAAGAAGATTCCTGGTATTGAATTTCTTAGAAATCGACAAATTGTTGGCTGGTTTTGCCGGTCCCCAAGTTCGGATTCAAAACAAACTGACAGAAAAACGCTTCCGCAAAAAGAATAAACTAACATAAAAAAAATAACATTGCAAATTACAATGTGGTGCGACTGAAATTCATGGGTGCATCCTGATCTCAAATTCCATCTGACCTCTGTGACTGTGTACAAAACATAGTATCTCATACGTAGCTGTTTCATCATCAGTTGTCTAGAGCTTCAGATAGCGAAGTCCTTCCCTTCGGGGACAACCGATAAAATTGGAGATAACGAAATCCACCTGCAACCATCGGCCTCTACGGCAAGTAGTAATTGATTCGCAGGAATTTCACAGCAAGTTTACTGGAAACACAATTCTCGTAAGAAATGGAAACAATTAGTCCCTAGGTGTGACCTGCACTGCAAAATTTTGAAGAATACAGTGCTATATAGCCATTTGAAATGCAGGAATATAAAGCGTAATTGAACTGAACCAGACAGTTCATCTCCCAACTCATTAAGCAGCTAAGATATGCTTGTGGGACCAACTGCGTGAAAAATCACACAAGCTAATTCTTATTAATGGATATCGAGGAGGCGTACTCGAGGCCCATGTTGGGATCGGCAGGGCTTGAGGAATATAAGTGAGCCCAAACTGCCTAAAATTTGCTAACACAACTTTTACTAGGCCTATGCTTACAAGTTGCAGTATTACACTACCTGATAAAAGGCTGATATCTTTGGTACATTCAGAATTCTGCTGAGTTCTCAGAAAAAATCATAATAATTCAGAAAACTCTGCTGTTTCACCAGTTCAGGCAGTGAATTCCATTTGCTGGAAACAAACTGAGAACAACAACTGAAGGTCACCGGACAAAACTTGCATGGCAGAAATCAGGAGAAGAAGAATCACAAAGGGTAAGAGCCTAAGACCAGCCGTAATAACCAAAATCCGCAATGGAGTCCTAAATGAATACCACTTCTTAATTGCAGCTGAGACCTTGGTTACCTTGCATAGCGGTTGAAACCGTACTGCAACCGTTTTAACTGAACTGAAGATAAAAAACAGAGGAAAAATCAAATCATATTACTAATGAACGCTACCACCCCATGAGCTACATATCGGTAATTAAACACAACGCAAGATTGCACGATGAGTACTTACTTCTACACCACGGCCTAAACCACTGTACTTGTCTCATCGTTTCTAAGATGTCGTGCAGCAGATAAACACATTGAAAAAATTGTAACATCTCCTCCAGATCTTCTCCTCAGTGGAAGCTTGTTGGTGCGGTCATTTTGCTGTCTTTCTCTTTGCCATCCTCGATGGAAGCAACCGAAGTGTCCTCGTCCTTCACAGCTAAGAACACCAAGAGCGCAAGCAACGGGTAGCTGACAGTAGTAAGCGCCCAGTTCACGATGAGCTGTGACAATAGGGATGTCTTGCGGGTATCAACTTGCCATGCCACAGCCGCTCCTGCGCTCTGCACCCCCTTGTAGAATCCGACATATCTGCAGCAAATTTGAAAACTGATTCAGAGAAGTGTTTTGATCCACACCTAATGATGCCTAAGAGATGAATCTCCCCTTTTATTTTGCAGGAAACAGTGTGTTTTTTGTTTCCTTTTCTCCATGTGCACATGCTAAACAGGCAATATGCCTTGTACTTCAAAGAATTAACAAATGCCGGAAACAACATATTAAGAATGTTGTCTGGAATTTGTTAAAAAAATATATGACACACTAAGGCTTCCTTAAAAAAAAACATAATATTCAATGTTTTCTTTTTAAAGGACCAGCCATTGGAGATCATTATTGAATAGTTATCTTAAAGAAAAGACATGTGGATAAGAATCTTTATCCCTCACAACCTATCAAGTATCAAGTTTATTGTTGGAAGCATATTTTATCATGCATGAACTTGGACAAGAATTCTGAAGCTAAATCTACACTAACTGCAGGTTACAGACAGCACAAAAGACTGTAACAGCTAAATTCCAATAGGTGAAAACGAGTCAGAATGAAATGTTGTGTTCATTGTAATTTTTTTTTGAAATGGATGTTCATTGTAATTAGATCTTGCAAGGGGACAGCAAATCTGGGCTTATGTAGTAATAAGATCTTGCAAGGGAGCATGTCATAGTCATCCTTTTCCTTAACTAGTATCTTGCATGTTGGTCATGAGCCTAGGACTTCAACTCCCCAGGTCATCACTCTTCAGTTGCGTACTTTACATCAAAAGAGCACAACCTTTCTACATTGATGATTCAGATGACATGATATGTGCGTTTTAATATTAAACTAAGTCAGTGGACTCTCCAAAATTTATGGAGTATTTGATCCATTGTGACACAGTGAAACTTCCCTGGGCAGAGTTTGCTAGTTAACTAACTTTAGCACTCTTATGTTATAATACCAAAGAATCCGGTTGGTTCTCAGATGAAGCTGCTAATTGAACATCCATACATGAAGCTGTATCCTACTCTGCTAATTGATCATCTATGAACATCCACAGCCTAAATTTGTTTAACCATTTTCCAGCATCTTAAACGAAGTAAAGATAAGCCTCTAGTGAGTGGATCATGATAAATTAGCTGAAAGCAATCTTGGAATAAGTAACTGGGCACATATATTGGAGTACCTGCTGAGGATTTGCGAGTCGTTGGCGAGCGCGCCGATGATCCAATAGATGAGGCTCTGGAACATGGCGTCCAGCAAGCCGTAGCTGAAGTAGAGCAGGAACGGGCCGGCGTATCGCCGGCCGTCCTTGAAATCGATTTTATTCTCAAACTCGCCGTCCAGGTACCTCAGCTGGTTGGCCAGGCCGCCAGCCCATATGGCGGTGCCGAGCACGGCGACGGCGGCGACCCCAGCGAGTCCCCTCTTCCTCCGGCTGGCGAGGCCGAAGTCGAGGAAGTACCCAATTCCGGCGGAGCCGACCATCTGCGCGCCCCAGTAGAAGACATTGTTGAACCCCTTGGTCCTGAGGGTGAAGAGGAGGCCATTGACGTTGTTGAACTGGTAGCTGTAGAAGAAGTTGCTGGCCCATGCGGCGGGGAGGACGAGCAGCATCTTCCAATTGGTGAACAGCTTGAGGATCTCCCACCCCTCGGTGGAGACGGAGGAGTAGGTGACGACGGTGGCGCGGGTGCCGTCGTCGCGCACGATTTTGGAAGGGGGGAGGACGAGGAAGGTGAGGGCGGCGCCGAGGAGCATGAATGCCATGAAGGCGATGTAGGTTTGGTCGTTGACGCTGGCGGCGTCGGCGGCGCGGTGGTAGTTGAAGGAGAAGGGGAGGAGGCCGCCGAGGACGCCGCCGAGGTTGAAGAGGCACCAGAAGAGGGAGATGTAGCTGCCGCGGCGGTTGGGAGGAGGGTACGAGGTCATAATGGCGCCCTGGGCGGCCCAGAGGAGGCCGGCGCCGGCGCCGAGGAGGGCGCCGGCGGAGACAGGGAAGGCCTGGGATTTGCGGTGGTTGTAGTAGAGGAAGGAGGCGGAGTAGAGAGGGAAGGTGAGGGAGCCGAGGAGGAGGGTGAGGCGCGGGCCGAGGAGGTTGTGGACGGCGCCGCCGAGGATGCCGAAGACGGCGAAGCAGGCGTAGAGCGCCGTGTTGGCGTTGTCGGCGGTGGTGTGGTCGAGCTGCCCGCCGCCGCCGAGCCCGGAGAGCGCGTTGAACATGCCCGGGCAGCAGAAGCACACCAGGCCGATCAGCGACACCTGGACCAGCGGCGAGTTGTACCGCAGGCCGCGGCTCGCCGGCGCCGCCGCCGGCGCGGACTCCGCCTCCGGCAGCTCCGTCACGGCCATTTCCGTCCTCGTATAATAGAGTGGGAGTTGATTGGAGTGGCGGAGACGAAGGCGATGAGGAAGACGGTGAGAGGTGGTGACCGTATTTATAGATGGGGATCGATCTTCTTTGTTAGTTTATTGTGTGTTGGTTTTGTGAGAGGAGATGGTGACATTTTGAAGGGGAGACTGACATTTGGAGCATCATCAGCAACTGATGATGTCCGATTGATAATTGTTTGAAATTTAGATACTCATATATTTTTCAAAATTAGTAAATGTATACGTGTAACGTTTTTACAATATATATGACGTAAAAACACAATTTATACTGTATCGTATTGAAGGAGACAACGGCAATGACGCATGGATATGGCCAAAGCGTAGCGTGGACGTAGCGGCCATGCGTGGTGCAGATTTAAGCGAGAGGGACGCTGGAAGGTATAGCAGCGACAATTGTGAAAAATTATCTAATAACTTTAAGTACAGTAATAGTGGATAATTACTATCAACTTTAAATAAATGATATAGTGAGTAATTCTTATATGACAGATCATGAAAATAATATTAACCATTGGATGATTTCGATCGAACTATGCAGACCGAGTTAAAGATAAGAGAGAAAATCCTATTTAGTCTTCTGATTAAAAAGCAATGTTCTGGATCTTTTCAAGAAAAGGAGGACATTAACACAATTTCTATAGACATATGCGAACGAGGAAGTAGTTTTAAACGAGACGCTAGATGACAACAAGAAGGAAATGAGAAGAGAGAACAGGTGGGATGAGGAAGTTATGCCGGGCCCCCTCTCGGATGAGGCTGTTGCTCAACAGAAAGAGATTCAGGTGAAAATGGAAAATTTGTTGGAGCACGAGAAGCTCTACTGGGTTCAACGTGGCAGGGCGAATTGGCTTGCTACCGGAGATCAGAACAATTCTTTCTTCCACGGCTGTGCGTCTACTAGAAAGAAGAAAATTTTCATTAAGAAACTGAAGAGAACGGGTGGGATGCGAAACAGCCATTTCTGCCGGCACTTCAACCAATCCTGCAGTGAAATCGTGCAGTTCGACCACCTTGTTCGTTAGACAAGTGGTTGGTTAATATACACAGCCTCTAACTGTCAAGATACATTCTCATCTGACTTGGCAGTGGGTCCAACAGGAGCAATGTTCCAACATTCCTTTTCCTTTTCGAAGGATGCTCCAATACTCCTTGGTTGGTTACCACAAAGACACAAGGCTCAGATTCTTCAGCTTCGAATTTCGGATTTGCTCGCATGCAGCTACATCTCTGTCCTTCCTAGTGAATCACATTCGTTTGCTGTTTGGAGCATAAGACACAAGCCAGCTAATCACTAGGATCAAAATCCTAGCTTTTATCGCTAGCTTAGCTAGCCTTGTTCTTTCTTTTTCTTTCCTTTTCTTTTCTTCTCTTTTCATATATTGGCGATCTGGTATCTAGCTAGATAGGGCGTTAATTATGATTGGTTACATGCATGGATTATATACTCCTGTAAGGCGCTTTTGCTTTTTGTTCTATCCCGTGTTGTTAGGCGTATTTCTACTCCTGCGGTCACAACGCCACATTTCTTCCCTTTTTACCCCCCACTCGTTGCATATGCTCACGACGTGCGCTCCAGGTGTATCTCTTAACTACTATCTGAATAGAGAACAAACAATCGCCGAGCACGTCCAATGGTAGAGATGGTAGAGCACGGCCAAGGCGACACGAAAACCCTAGCCCAGCGCGGTGGTGGTTACGCCGTGGCTATAGAGCCCCCGCCGTGCGCGGCCACGGGGACATGTGTTGAAGTAATTAGCAATTTTCGAATTAACCTAATTCAGAAAATTATCATGACAAATACGTAAATTGGATAGACCAACCCAGGCGAACTAGACATGCAACTCAAAACTAAAGAACAGACTAGCATGTCTATCTCACTTGCATCAAAAGCAAAACAGAACCACAGAAGGCTTAGGAACACATACGTAGGAATAGCAGCAGCGAACGATCCAGTGTTGGCGTCAGTAGCCATGGCGATGAAGTCCTCGTAGTCGAAGCAGTCGCCCGACGACGAGGAAGCAGTCGAGGCAGCCGTGCAGTCGTCGATCGTAGCCGAAGTAGTCGTCCGACGCTGAGGAAGCAGCGAGCAGTCGCGCCGAGACGCTCCCCAAAAACCTTATCGCCCCTCACCCGGTATAGGTTCTCAAGAGGCGGGGTTCCGGAGGCCTGCTCTCCCATGCGGCCGTGTACGCGGTCGACGGGATGGGAAGAACCTGAAGACAGCGGCAGCAAAAGGAACGGAGACGGCGGCGGTGGAAAGTGTGCGTACGAGGGCACGAGGAAGCAGATGCAATCTAAGCGTGACGGCTAGGGTTGCTCTGCTCCTCCTCATATAGTCGCTCAGGGCTAGGACGTGGGACTACACAACTCCACGTTCGAGTCGGTAACAGTCCCACAATCCGATAAGCACGGGTAACGCGTCCGTAAGTGGCAAAAAATTCACGCATAGATTCCGCTCGGCTCGGCTCGATCACAAAACACGAAACACGACGCGCGACGCGCGGCGGAGGAGGAGTGCGCGTGAACTAGTCCTCTTCTCAAGCCTCAAGGAGGTGGGCAACACAACTCCTTATAAGTTGGTCTCCCTCCACCTTCACTAGCAATATAGGACTAAACTTCCACTCATGTCATCCAACCAAATGGGCCTTTGAGATTTTTCTAGGAATTAATTGGAACGTGGGCTTTAGGTCCATTAATTCTAAAAATCCCCCACCAGATCTCGGAGGCACATTTGATTGCCTTTTGTTCCAATACACTGTTTTGATATACCAGTGTTTTCAGTGGAGACCGATTAAGGTTGAACATCCACTTAGAACATAAAGATACGCTTGCTCACAACTAAACAATGGACTATGCCTTGAATTGTCAATTTTGCGTGAACAAGTTTCACCTAATGTCCTACCAGTACTAGGCTGTCGTAGGCTATCCCGCGGATAGAGCATATAAGTCTCACTCTTGGCCTATTCATGAGCTTGCTAGAGATCACCCTCATCTCATAGACTGTGACCAGCAGTCAGGCTCACATAGGTGCGTTCTTTTAAGACTGCTCTATAGGACAGCGTCTTTGCTTGTAAAAGCCACAGAACACATTAAGACAAAAGTCAACCTGCCATACAGATTGTGAGAGTGTTGCATCTTCAGTGGAGTAGGTTAGTAGGTCACTCTCCTCCAGTTAACCAATAGCTTGTTTTCCCAGGTCCTAATTCACGGGATCTCCGATCACATAGGTTGGGTTCCCACCATGGTACCTCACGTGGGTCTCATACCCATCTCTCTAGATGCAGTGTCTATCACATTTCTTGATAGCCCTTTTGTAAAAGGATCTGCCAGATTCTTAGCTGTTTGGACATAATCCAAAGCTATCACTCCGGAGTTTCTTAATTTCCTGACAGATTTCAGTCTTCTCTTCACATGTCTGGAAGACTTCGTGTTATCCTTCGAACTGCTCACTTTAACAATCACGGTTTGATTATCACCGTTCATAAGAATAGCCGGTATTGGTTTTTCAACCACCGGCAAGTCCATTAGGAGCTCACGAAGCCATTCTGCTTCGACAGTGGCCGTATCCAGTGCTGTGAGTTCTGCTTCCATTGTTGACCTCGTTAAGATGGTCTGCTTGCAAGACTTCCACGAAATAGCGCCACCTCCATGAGTGAATACATATCCACTCGTGGTCTTAATCTCATCAGCATCGAAAATCCAATTTGAATCACTATATCCCTCCAGTACCCTTGGATACCCGGTATAATGAAGACCATAGCTCACAGTGCCTTTTAGATAGCGCATTACCCTATCAAGAGCACGCCAATGATCATCTCCCGGATTGGAAACAAAACGGCTCAGTTTGCTCACAGCAAACGAGATGTCAGGCCTGGTTGCGCTAGCTAAGTACATAAGTGAACCAATAATTTGAGAGTATCTCAGCTGATCTCTAGTTATTCTTCAGTTCTTACGAAGAAGCACACTAGGATCATAAGGTGTTGGAGAAGGTTTGCAATCTGAGTAACCAAAACGACTCAGAATCTTTTCCACATAGTGAGATTGCAGCAATGTAATTCCACCATCATCATCTCTCAACAGCTTGATGTTTAAGATAACATCAGCTACTCCAAGATCTTTCATCTCAAAACTCTGAGATAAGAAAGTCTTAACCTCCTCAATCACCTTGAGGTTGGTTTCGAAGATCAATATGTCGTCGGCATACAAACACATAATAACTCCTTCGCCCCCACCATAGCGATAGTACACACACTTATCAGCTTCATTGACAACGAACCCAGCAGACGTTAAAGTCCTGTCAAACTTCTCATGCCATTGCTTGGGTGCTTGTTTCAGGCCATACAAAGATTTTAATAGCTTACACACTTTTCCATTTTGACCATCTACTACGAATCCATCTGGCTGTTCCATATAAATTTCCTCGTCCAACTCTCCATTTAGGAAAGCCGTCTTAACGTCCATTTGATGAACGAGAAGACCGTGTGAGGTAGCCAGCGAAAGTAGTACTCTAATGGTGGTCAGTCTGGCCACAGGTGAGTAAGTATCAAAGAAATCTTCACCTTCTTTTTGGGTATAACCCTTGGCCACAAGCCGTGCCTTGTACTTTTCAATTGTACCATCAGGCCTAAGCTTTTTCTTGAACACCCACTTACATCCTACAGGTTTACAACCATAAGGACGATCAGTGATCTCCCATGTCCCATTAGCCATGATGGAATCCATCTCGCTACGGACTGCTTCCTTCCTGTAGTCTGCATCAGGAGATGCATAAGCTTCTGAAATCGTATTGGGAGTATCATCCACAAGATATACAATGAAATCATCACCAAAAGACTTTGGAGTCCTTTGTCTCTTGCTCCTTATAGGAGCTTCATTGTCTATCTTCTCATAGTTTTCGTCATGTGTATGTTCAAGATATTCCATTGGAATGGTAGGTGCCGGAGTTAACTCAGATTCCTGACTAGAAGTGTTAGGCATATCTCTCATAGGAAAAATATCCTCAAAGAATGTGGCATCTCTAGACTCCATGATAGTACCGACTCTCATGTCAGGTACTTCAGATTTCACTACTAGAAATCTATAACCGATGCCATGAAGAACATAGCCCAGAAAGACACAATCAACGGTTTTAGGTCCAAACTTACGCTTCTTGGTTGTTGGCACATTTACTTTGGCCAAGCAACCCCAAGTGCGTAGGTAAGAGAGTGTTAATCTTTTCTTTTCCCACTGTTCAAAAGGGGTAATCTCCTTATTCTTTATAGGAACTCTATTTAGGACATGACAGGAAGTCAAAATCGCCTCGCCCCACCATGCCTTGGATAAACCCGCAGTGTCTAACATGGCATTAACCAAATCAGTTAGAGTACGGTTTTTCCTCTCAGCAACCCCATTTGACTGAGGTGAATGGGGAGGTGTCCTCTCATGGATTATACCATGTTCCTCACAGAATAGGTTAAACTCATTCGAAAAGTACTCTCCACCACGATCTGACCGAAGCCTTTTGATTTTTCTTTCAAGTTGAGTTTCAACTTCTGCCTTATAGATTTTAAAGTAGTGTAGAGCCTCATCTTTCGTTTTCAAGAGATATATATAACAAAATCTAGTGGAATCATCAATCAACGTCATGAAATATTTCTTTCCACCTTTAGTCAACATACCATTCATCTCACAAAGGTCTGAATGTATGAGCTCCAATGGTGCCAAGTTTCTTTCCTCTGCAGCCTTATGAGGCTTGCGAGGCTGCTTAGCTTGCACACAAGCTTGACACTTAGAGCCTTTGACTGAGGTGAATTTCGGAATTAAATTCAAACTAGCAAGCCGCGTCATACAACCGAAATTAATGTGACAAAGTCGTGAATGCCAAACATCAGTTTCATTAGCACTAGAGCAAACATGGTTCACGACCTTATTACAGAAATCTGATAGAGAAAGGCGGAACAGACCTCCGCACTCATAGCCTTTACCAATAAAAAGTCCATACTTAGACACGACAACTTTATTGGACTCAAACACCAACTTAAACCCTTCTTTACAGAGAAGGGAACCACTAACGAGATTCTTATTCATCGAAGGGACATGCTGCACGTTCTTCAGCCGCACGATCTTCCTCGAAGTAAACTTCAGATCTACCGTGCCAGTACCACGAACAGAAGCATGTGACCCATTCCCCATTAGGACGGTAGAATCCCGAGCGGCCTGGTAAGAAGAGAACAAGGAAATGTCAGCACATACATGAATATTAGCACCGGTATCAATCCACCAATCAGTGGACTGACTTACAGAGAGAATAGTAGGTAAATTACCGTACCCGGTTGCTCCAGCTTCATTGTTGCTGACAGTCACATTGACAGATTTGGAGTTCTGTCCTTGAGGGCCTTTCTTGCCTTTGCGGTGTTTGCACTGACTAGCCCAGTGACCAACCTCACCGCACACATAGCATGGCTTGTTGTCCTTGTCCTGCTTCTTCTTCTTGAAGTTGGCAGTCTGAGAGGCTTTGAACTTTCCCTTGAACTTGTGGGCATTCTTTTGCACCATGTTGGCGCTGGACTGTCCCTCGGTTCCCTTAGTGTGTGTGTCTTTTGCCCTCGCCTTCTCTTCCACATCTAGAGACCCCACAAGATTTTCAACAGAAATATCTTGTCTCTGATGTTTCAGTGAAGTGGCAAAGTTCCTCCAAGACTGAGGAAGATTAGCGATAATGCACCCCGCGACAAACCTGTCGGGTAAAACACACTTGAGAAGTTCGAGCTCCTTGGCAATGCACTGTATCTCATGAGCCTGCTCGACTACAGAGCGGTTTTCAACCATCTTGTAATCATGAAATTGCTCCATGGTATACAGTTCGCTGCCAGCATCTGTTGCGCCGAACTTAGCTTCGAGCGCATCCCACAGTTCTTTGGCATCGCGTATGTGTAAATACGCATCCACCAACTTGTCTCCGATCACGCTTATAACGCCACCCACAAAGAGGATAGTGGCATCCTGGAATGCCTTCTCCTGTTCAGGAGTAAGCCCTTCCGGTTTGCCACTAACCACCCAGTAGACGTTCATAGCAGTGAGCCACAAGATGGTTTTAGTCTGCCATCTCTTAAAATGCACACCCGTAAACGGGTTTGGTTTCAGTGACGCGGCAAAACCAGCAGTCGAAAATTGCCTAAACAGATAAGGTTTTTGGATTGTTGAAGTAATTAACAATTTTCAAATTAACCTAATCTAGGAAATTATCATGACAAATGCGCAAATTGGATAGATCAACCCAGGCGAACTAGACATGCAACTCAAAACTAAAGAACAGATTAGCATGTCTATCTCACTTGCATCAAAAGCAAAACAGAACCACAGAAGGCTTAGGAACACATACGTAGGAATAGCAGCAGCGAACGATCCAGTGTTGGCGTCAGTAGCCATGGCGATGAAGTCCTCGTAGTCGAAGCAGTCGCCCGACGACGAGGAAGCAGTCGAGGCAGCCTTGTAGTCGTCGATCGTAGCCGAAGTAGTCGTCGATCGTCAAGCAGTCGCGCCGAGACGCTCCCCAAAAACTTTATCGCCCCTCACTCGGTACAGGTTCTCGAGAGGCGGGGTTCCGGAGGCCTGCTCTCCCGTGCGGCCGTGTACGCGGTCGACGGGATGGGAAGAACCTGAAGACAGCGGCAGCAAAAGGAACGGAGACGGCGGCGGTGGAAAGTGTGCGTACGAGGGCACGAGGAAGCAGATGCAATCTAAGCGTGACGGCTAGGCTCGATCACGAAACACGACGCGCGCGCGACGTGGCGAGGCGGGCGGCGGAGGAGGAGTGCGCGTGAACTAGTCCTCTTCTCAAGCCTCAAGGAGGTGGGCAACATAACTCCTTATAAGTTGGTCTCCCTCCACCTCCACTAGCAATATGGGACTAAACTTCCACTCATGCCATCCAACCAAATGAGCCTTTGAGATTTTTCCAGGAATTAATTGGAACATGGGCTTTAGGCCCATTAATTCTAACAACATGGTGGTTGCGGAGCCATTTTCCGATAGCGGCCACGGCGACGTGGTGCTGAACTCTCTCGATGTCGATGTGGTGGTCGCGGAGATCCATCACCCAGTGCGGCACACAGGGAGGTGTGGTGAGGATGTTCCTAACACCCATACAATCATATCTCCACAATTACAAGGTCTAGTGACACGAGCTCGAGCACGCCACCTTAATTGCCAGATAAATTCATTTCTTGGAATCCCATCATTTTCTATGAACTCCATGATACTGCCTAAAGGAGATAATGTTATATTACTCAGGAATATGGGGTCAAGTGAGGAGAAGGATGGCAGCACTACAAGAATGGTGTCAAGCTATTTTAAGACTTTGGAGCCACCATGATGCTGACTAGTTAGTGAATGCGCTATGTCACCTATTCTGGCCAAGGGCCATATATCTTTTAGTTTCAGCAAACTTAGAGATATTCGATTTGTAAGGGAGAAGGAGTCCTAGTCGTGATAGTACCTCCTCTCCACCCTCTCCTATATAAGACACCCCAAGTCCCTAGGATTAGATGGGTTTCGCATCTACAAGTCGTGTAGGACTACCGTCTTGTTAAGATCGCCAGTGAAATCCCAAACTCGTTTTTCTAGCTCTTGTGCTAATTTAATACTCCAAAGTATAGTCAGATCGTCAAGGTCAATTTCTACCATATCGATAGTTACCATCATCTCATCGAAAGATCGGGCCACCGTCTCATCAAGGTAGTGCCGGACTCTCTCGGCGACAACGAAGATGATGCTTTCATAGAGTTCCTCACCCAGCGTGGCCATGAGGATGGCGACGACGACCCCGGTGTAGTCCCGGAACCTATGGATGACAACTTCGTGCTGAACTTCCTTGTCATGCTAGACACGATTTGCCATGGATTCCCTAGCAGAGCTCGACGGCGACAAAGGGTTTGCTGTCACAAAAAAGTTGCGGCGTGGATTGAATATTGTGACCAGGTGTGTGCGAAAATGCGTATGGCAATGATATTGATGTGTTGTTTGCTCACAAGCCATCCTTTTTCAACTTCTAGAGCCCCCAAACTTATGTTAAATACATGTCACATTGAGAGGGAAATAGCAAAAGCCCTCAAACTTATTAAATTGTTAAGAGATTTAAAGCACGCAGTACAACAAACAACTGTTGATAACAATGATCACCACCATTCATAGACGAGGGAACAGAGGAAAGTAGCACAACTCAAGTTTTACAAGAAACTTGGCCCTCTTTTTCTTTTTTGGATGTTAATAGATAATCACGTGCAAATCAACTTTGAATGTGGACATGAACCTTCACAAAATGTAGTCAACACACATTTCTGACTGGCAATTTGCCGTTATATTGATACCATGAATAGAAAAAAGACGGGGCGATCTGAGAGTAGGATTGCTGTTGAGACCATAACACTTCTCTGAGTCTGCAAAGCCCTGAAAATCATTTCAGCAACTGAAGAATACAAGGTTATTCCATATCAGCAATTTTCAAAGTTTGGGTTTTGCTCAGAGAAAAAAACATGATGTTTGATTTAATCTGTATTATTGTTCCCTTAGTCACCACACAATTGCTTATATATAGACTAATTTAATAGGATACTTTTTCTCCCAGCAGATTACCAGAGATACACAAAAGGTTAAAATGTTAGGATTCGACACACTTGTGGGTTTGACTTTCTTCCAGTAGGTGAACTAGCTTTTTCCATTGTCAACTTGAGCTCGATTTGGCAATTGGAGGTTTTCGAGGAACAAGAGCACCAACACAGTTTCTTCTAGTACCAGGACAAGAGTATTGTGAACAAATTTAACATTATACTCTCCACCAAATTTAGTTCTGACAGTAAGGTCAATGCAGAAGTAAATGGGCAATAATAAACCAAATTTGAGTTCAGTGACGCAAGGTCTTTTACATTTAAGGCCTAAGAAAAAACACGCATAGCACAGATCAACTAGTAGGTGCATTTATATCTCTTCTCTATAAAATGTCAAAAGACATATAAATGATAATCCAACCATTCTCATTTACGCCCATGTTTCGGGCCACCATAGTGCTTATGCATCCCAGGACCCATGCATGAAAAGAGTGATGGTTTCTTTGGCTTTGTGCCAAACAGGAAAGTTCTAAGGGGAATCCCGGCTCTTGTTGACAGGGATCGGAAGTTCTGTTGAGCTCGATTGCTTCTTGCTATAGATAGCTCAAGATTCTCTCGGAGCTTCAAGAGCACCCTCCCAACCTCCACTTGGAGACCTCTTACGTGGTCCAAACCAGCTTCTAGCTCTTTAGCGACTTTGTTATTCTCTTGTTTCATATTAAGCACCTCCCCTTGGAATTTTGCAGCTTCGACACGGGTGAAGTGATCTTCATCACCTTTATCCAGAGATGTGATTTTGTTATATCCTCTTGTATGCTGCACAGCAAAGAGAACCTGTTCTCCAGCTCTCCTTTTAATAGCACATTTTTTTCCATCCAAACTTGAAGATCTGTATTCAAATCCCGAAATTTCTTTTCTAGAACAGCTGACTCTAGCTTTGCTACCTGATGACTAGTAGGGACTCCGTCTGCAATCCCCTTTTCCTGTGCATCAGCCAATTTGACCATCTCGGCTTTTAGCTTGTCAAATGATGTTTGGAAATTTTGTATTTGATGATACGATGTGCTAAACCTCAACCAGAAGTCCAAGTTCTCCTCCAATACCTTGTCAATCTCCGCTCGAAATTTCTCCTCCCCAACTGAACAAGCAAGTGGTTCTTCAACTTGGCATTGCTTAATGTATTCCTCTATGTCAGTAATCTCTTTGTCTTCAGTGGTAGGAGTGGTGCTTATTTTGGACGTTTCTTCAGACTTCTCGACACACTCAGGAGCAGAAGCATTCATCTTCCTCTGCAAAGAACTTAGCATGCGTCGAAGAGAGTGAATCTCCTCATCTTTCATTGTATTGGCACTCTTCAGACTGTTCAACTCTAACATTGCCTCAGTATGATACTTCTGATTTTCCTTCTCAATTTCTGAAAGCTGTTGCTCTGTATCTTTGTAGCTCTGTAGGACAGATGCATAATCTTCTGATAAAATATTGTCCTCATCTTCAGAACCATTTGCAACTAGTTGTTCCCGCACAACAGGAGCCTCCGAGCCCTTTTGGGATAAATCCACAACATCACAGTTCTGGGGCTCAGGAGCGTGCAGTTTTTGTACAAACTCAGCAAGTTCACTGCAGGCTTCAGTCATTCCTTTATGAATATTCTCTGTACCACTTTGTATGGACTTACCAATTTGTTGGACTACTTGCAGCACCCCTTCAACTTGCTTCAATCTGTCTACCAACTTACTGGAATCAGCAACCAAAGCCGCCTTGTCTTCCTCCAAGGCATGCAGGCGCTTGTGAAAGTCATCTAGCTCAGTCTCATTCTATCGATCTGAGCACTCTGTGAAGTAGTAGCAAGCTCTAGGTTGATTACCTTCTCCACAAGTTCATCAACCTTTTCCGCTATTTTTGCCACTGATACCTCAGGGTGCAATTCAATTAGTTCTTTGACTTTTTGACATACTTCCTTCAGGTCAAGCCCAACCTCATTCAGGACAGAATCATCACCACCCGCAGACGGCAGTGCTTGGGCAAGTTCTGTTTCATGGTGATCAGGCCCGACAATTTGCGTCTGAGGCTGCCTGCACTCATCCTTGAAGGTTTTAGCTTCTCCTTTGCCTCGTTGAATCTTTGAAATTCCGTCCTGGCCTCTTCAGATGATCTCTTTTGCTGGTCCTGCAAGTTCACCAATGTATTCTCACAAGACATAATGGCTCGCGCAGCCATCAGCGCCCGGGCTTCGTTGTCTTCAATGTCTGAGCTAGTGCTAAAAGTATCTTGCAAGCAGCACACTTCATCCTGCAACTCAGCCACCTGCCTCTCAATGTTGAGATACTTGCCCAGCGCGCTGTCGTACGAGGTCTTCAAGAACTCTTCTCGGTCTGCAGCGTCAGGATCTGTTTCTGTAACCTGTCGATCTCCTCCAACGCCTTGTCCTTGTTCATGTGGGAGGCGACTCTCCGGTGCGTCTGGGTCCTCTTTGGGACCGGGCTGGTTTCCGGCTTATGCCCCTTGAGACCATGGACAAGCCTCCAGCGTCGGTAATTTGTAGTTGATGAGATCAATACCCGTGATTGCCTTGGGGAATCCCTCGCCGTCACCATCTTGCATGGAGAACTGGACATGGTCCGGGAAGGCGGTGGCAATGGTGTGGTTGGCCTTGTGTAGCTCACTAGATATTCGGTCATACCGGTCAGCCAGCGCCTGGTAGGATTTGAACATCTCCTCGACGTGGTTGACGAGCTCTGGCCGACTCCTGAAGTAGAGCTCCGCCTTCTTGCCGAACGTGTCGGCGTCTGCTCCAATGAGCTTGACCATGGCCTTCACCCTGTCCTCCATCTCTGCAGAGACACACACGAGATGGACACGGCATCGTCACAACCGCAGTCGTAAATCCGCGATGAGATGATCCCGAGAGGTGAACGAATGGCGTGCGCGCGTACCGTGGAGGGTGGTGTCGAGCCACTTTGACTGGGTGGAGCGGATGTGGGATGCCCACCACCAGGTGTAGGCATTGCTCGCCGCGCGCTGCAGCATGGCCGGCCGGGGTCACACCGCGCGTGGCAGCCTGCGTCCCCCTCCTCGTCCTCCTCGTCGGCTGTGCACCCTTGGTGCCGTGCCGCGACGGGGATGGCTGTGGTAGCGCGATGCAGTGCGGTGGTGCACCCCTGCAGCGAGGGTCGTGGCGTGGGGCCGAGGCGCCGGCGGAAGGGGGGGGTGGGGGGGGGAAGGAGAGGAGAGGAGCGATCCTCTATCTATTGCATGCACCATGCACTATATGGATGCGTTTCTGTTGGCGAGCGAGTGGAGCAAATTGCACAGAAAGGAATGCGGTCGAGCGGGACGCACGCGGCGCTTTGACGCGAGCAAATTGCGCAACCTTCTACAACAATAATTAGGTCAAAGGTGTCCTTCCTGTGCACGCGTTGGTATTAGAGTGCGAGGGAAATACAGATCCTAGGGAATTTGAAGCCCCGACGAACTTGAGGGGGCGGCTTCTAGGAGAAGCCGGGAGAGAGTAGCTTCTGGAAGAAGCCGCTGGAGAAGCCGTCTAGAAGGGGGCCTATATAACGGGAGCGGAGGGAGTATGTAGATCGAGCACATCGAACTCGTTTGCCATTCACCAACGCAAAATATTAACATTTTCTCTGGATGCCAAATTGCAATTGGCAGAGCTAAAATTACATGAACAAGAATCTAAGAGCTACATTTCTTTAAAATGAACGGTGTACCCACGCTCATATACACTTTTTCGGGATTTTTGAACCTACAAGTTTTCAAAATTCTTAAAAAAAATTCATGGTGATAGATGGGGGTAAGTATGTGCACCTAAAAGAATTTATAGAAAATTATGACCATTATGTCCTGCACAAAAAATACAAATGATAGTACTCGTTTTAGTATATTTTTTGTGCATGACACAAATGAGTATATTTTGGATGAATTTTGTAGGTAGTTATACTCCACCTCTATCTATTACTATATATTTTTGAGATGTTTTGGAAAGTCATAGGTTCGAATTGAAAATTCATAGGTTCGAAAACTCGAATGGGTGTAGATGAGTATAAGTGCATCGTATCATTTATATACATCTCTTTCTCTTCTTTTGGTGTGTAGACGATACCGCTAGCTAAAGCCTAGACGCAGCAAGTCGATCAGCCGTTCATGAGCAAATCAATTTTGGATGCCATGTGATGCTCCAACAAGACATGTCACGGTCCGATGTTGGAATTTTGCCGCCAGAGGTCCAAACGTAACCTCATCAGACTCGATAGCTATCTAGGATGCTGACGATAGTAGATCATAATCCAACTACGTGAGCAGAACATCAATTAAAATATGAACTAGGTTCACAACAGTTTACCTGTCAATCTGATATATATTCAGATTGATACAATCAAGCAAGATTGGGCTGGCTATGTGCATCTTCTTCATCAATAAAACCTACATTTAGAAACAAAAAAAGATTGGGCACGGCAGAGTCAACAAGGCAGGCATCCTTTTTTTCTCCTCAGGCCGATAAAGAGAGGGAATAATTTTTGGACTCGACTTGCGTGCAACTGCCGGCCTTCCAGTTCCGTGGCCTTCTGCTCTTCAGACTAGATTAAAATGCCAAGCCGGTCCAAGAACTAACAAAAATATACATGCCGACTGCAGCAAAACAACTAACACTAGCTGCTATCCACATCACAAATAAGCATTTAGGAATTCATAAAATAACCATAATCCATACCGTCCCGGAAGGAGCTCATCAACAGCTTACCAGACGCCTGCGATTCTCATCTCTGAATAAATACCAAAACAAACAAATCGTAACCAGCCAGGCACGGCATACACCAGCTTATCGTACAATTACCAGGCGTCGTAACAGCAGACAAAATGTAGAACGTTGGCAGAATTTATCATAACAACTTGCCAGAAGAACATATCATGCTTCAAACTGTCGTGTGACGAGAACGTAAGGTTAAAATTTATCATAACAGGTTTGGCATTTCACAGGCCTTCTGTTCCACATGGGGGTATATCAGAATATGTACAATTATTGTGCTAAAGATGTAAAAAAAAAGGAGAGAAACTTTGGATCCTAATCAACGTGGGTCCTCTCAAGGAAAATAAATACAAGAGCGCTGGCAGGCATAATCCCCCAGCTTCCGTGGAAGACAATAGCCTCCTCATAATCTGCAGATAGGGTAAATTTCTGGTGATCATGGTTTTGATGCAAGGTGAGATAAACAATACATTTACAGCAGTTGAACTTTTCATTCCAGCTATAGGTTAATATTTGCACAAAATGTTGGTCAAATGATTACAACTCCCCTTCATATAATAATAACAAACCATTTCTATATCAAAAGTTGGGGGCCTGCAAATGCTATTGCTCAGTTAAACAAGTCAAAAGCTAGCTACCAACAATAGTTCAGTGAGTCAACAAGACAAAGTAGCATCCTCTCCGGCCTCTCCTTCCTTATCCATCAATAGCAAAAAGCAAGTATTATTTGTTCATTTTGCTCGTGGGGCTGTCTTTCTTTATTGCGGACGATGAACACAAAAGGCATAGATTCAGAAAATCCAGGCTCTTGCTACCTACAAGCATTAGTTTGTTGCTTAGCGATGGACCATCCTAAGTCCCTAACTACAACGGCAAGCTTAGGAATTACCAGAGAGCGCTATCACTTTTCAGTTTATTGAAATTGGGGGCAATGCAAATCAGGTACCATATACTTCAACTCATGGTACTAGGATATACTAATCATGTGACAAACTGACAAGCTTTAAAAACCATGTTGATTCTAGAGAAAAATCTGCAAGCATTCCGATAATGCAAGACTGCAGCTGCTCCAAGAGAGTCACAAACAGTTTGTTTGCTAACTCTAGTGTATGTGATTAGATCCACGAAATATATGGTGCCTTGTTATTGGATAACAACACAGAGAAATTTCACGTGTCAAACATCAGGATTTACCTTAAAGAGGAAAACAGCTTGCGGACTGCTTCAAAGATTTCATCTGCAGTTCCTGTTGCATTTATCTGCATGCATTGAACAATACACTTTGACATCACAAAGGTTCTTTAAATGATATACACAGCAAACATTTTATATCTCTCTCGTTTGTACCTTTTTCGAAGAATTTAGCCACTTAATTAGACATGTCTCACGAGCATAGTACAGTTACTGATCTAATATCAAATCAATCGGTAGATCTCACTTCCCTCCCTCCACACCATACAGTTATACAAATTCGAAACAGTGATACATTGTTAACCATATGTTTCTGAAATACACAATGAGATTCACAAAAACTAACGAGAATGAGATGTCTATAGTTTAATGGTCTACATTCAGAAGCTCTATGAGTCAACTTTTGTAACAAAAGGAAGGAGTCAAGGCAATGGAAAGGTAAAAAACCCAGTTTCCATTTGATGGAATGGAAACAGGGGAAAGACCACATGTCAAAACAAATGTAAGGAACAAAGTGTAAATGTAAAAGAAGTGAACTTATCTGGGACACTGTGTGCAAACAAATAGATTAATTACCTTGTGAGCCTTCCCCCTTGAAGAGTAGTAGTCAACAACAGGAATATTACTCTCAAACACTTTTAGACGCTTCTTGATCGTCTCAATGTTATCATCAATTCGTCCCTAGAACGCATACATGAGAAAAACGAAAAATAACAGAAAACATACGGAGATCAATATAATTTAAAGTAAACCCGACTAGATTAATACATCGATTCAGTGGCGGATCTAGGATTTTACCACCGGGGGTTCCGCACTTCACACACACAATTCAAGTGTTTTGTATAAACATCACAATCCAACACATAAGTTCAAGATTTGTCAAAACTACAATACAAATAGTTTACTACGGTCTGATAGCATAATTATTCCAACAAATATCTTTGAAATAGACCTTGGACAGCTAGCGCTGAGTTTTAAATAGTATATGGTATCAATTCTTATATATTTTTATTATGGGTGCCATGGCACATGACCCCAACACCAGATCCGCCTATTGGCAGATTGCAGTCATCAACCATCAAGTTGGTGTTTCTTCTCTTCAATTTAAATAACATAATACAGAAGAAAATTTTATTTGTGACATTCTGACAAGGGAATAAGCAAGTCTTTACACTATCCTTCAGGAATGCTCTGTTTCGCTGAGGTAACGATCAATCAATTCCATAACCGAATGATGGCGAAGGAGGGAGTATGCAGATGATTGCCAAAGCCGAAAGACACGGTTGGGAAATAAAATCTTAGAAACACATGGACTAACTTTCTACTAAGAAGTGGGGAGAGTACAATTTTGGTACGGTACATATAATCTGGCACAAATTACTTCAGAAGCTAGTAAAAACACCAACCTGGTTACGGCCTAGGAGACGTATAATCATCTCATCCTCAGGACAGTCAAAGAAAATCACAAGGTCTGGTTCAGTTCCCATCTGAAATATTTAGACAACTAATTCATCAATGTATCAGAACGGAATCATGCAATCAGCATTTATGACTGGACAACAATTAACATATCTCAGTTTGGCATGCTAGTGTTTATTATCCAACCACAGCACGCACACTGTCTTTGATATAGATACCATTACTAGTTTGATGTGATGCAACCCAACACCCACAAAGTAGCCCTAACATTAAATACAAAACCTAAGAGTGCATCATTCCCGAGCATGGCATAGTTATTCCTTCATTTGTTATTAAAAAGATACATGCATTCTAGGTCATGCATATTGATCTCAGAAATCTATAGGCATGTATAAATGAATGATTACAGTCAACAGCCCTACAAACCTGCAAAGCTCACCCATTAGTAGCCTTTCAAAAGTGGAACAAAAAACTGAGAGCATCTACAGTAGTACATGTGACATGTTACTAAGGGTCATGGTTTTTAAGTCGACGACTAGTCCACTAGCCAGTTTTGCCAGCCCGACTTGGTGCAATGACTCGACTAGCGGAGCAAGTCGAGTGACTCGTTGCCTAGCCGCTGGCTAGCTCCGACTAGTAGTTGACTAGGAACGCCAAGTAGCCTGACTTGGCATATGGCCCACTGTCATGAGAGGTTTTTTTTCTTTTCTTTGGGGGGTGGGGGGATAAGTTAAGTCTCCTGAGTCCACATTGAGCGGGATACCAAAGCAAAGAGCCAAATCAAGGAAAGAAGGGCGTCTGAGGGGCAGAAACACTAGCCCCGGAGATTTATGTCATCTATTCAATTTAGTGCCACTAAAAGTATGCTTGTATGTGTACTGCCCACTAAAAGTAGTCCAAAACATGCACTATTATGACTTGAAAACCTGCTGTCTGCCTGCCTAAATCTTACTAGTAGGCTTGGTTAGTGCTCAATTAGTCACTAACTAATCGCCGACTAGTCAGACTAGTCATCTAGCCGGTCGGGTGGTGACTCGACTCGACTTGTTGACTTGAAATTATTGCTAAGGGTATGCGAACCCAGCATTTGAGTGTGGTGGAGGAGAGAAAGTGAGAACAGAGAGTTGGCTTGTTATTAGATTAAGAAACAAGCTAGCAATCATACCAAGATTTAAGACATAAGCAAATGGAATATTCGAGGGAGCTTGTTACCAAAAAACCAAGAGAAAAGACACATGATTCATTAATTGTGTGGCTCTTTAGTAAAAAAAAACTTTAGTAGTAGCAAGCTATTTGAGATGCTCCGATGAGCATCATGGACCTATCCGTCTCAGCTCATACTCTCTCAATTAATAGAAGATCCTAGAGCAATAATGCAATAGTCAACAGAAAACTCACTATCTTTTCGAAGGCAATTCTGTTTTCCTCACACCTTGGGAAACCATCAATAAGAACCCTTTTAGCAGTGCTTGATTCAATTGCTTTCCTGATCAGTTCAACAGTTATCTCTGATGGAACAATCCTCCCTTCCTTTATTATCTCTAGGATCAACTCCCTGACAAGTGACATGCAACTGACAGAACAATTCATCGAATGTTCTGTGTGCATCATCATAAGGCTATCAGAGGATTGAATGAAAAAGAATATTACCCTTTATCAGTGCCAGAAGATATTTCATTCCGCAGTAGGTCGCCAGCACTCACATGAGCAAATCCAAAATTTGAAGCAATCCTACTACATTGTGTTCCTTTCCCACTCCCAGGTCCCCCTACACGCAGGATCTTGATTAGTCATGTGAACATGTGAAATTTGAGCGCCACGTCTCAATCCAACTTGAAGTTAGACTGATTATCATTGGAAGGAAGGATCTTCAGTTTACTCTACACAAGATGCACATGGATTTTATAAATGTAAAACCAACCCTGCATCCTGGAGTAAAAGTAGGAAAATTACCTAAGACGAAAGCAATGAATGGCCTGCCACCATCACTTCCCTATAGAATGAAGAGAGTGTACAAGGCCTATTATTCACATGCCGTCTGCAGAGATGCAGTAGTCACAAATACAAATGCAGGTTTCCGAACAAACGTACAGCTTGGGATGTGAATAGCCTGAGCAGATTCAGGGCAAGCGGTTTCTGTGAGCAAAATATTCAAGTCCATCAGCATCAAGGAAACACAGGAATGTCGATCCCATTGGAGCAAGTAAGGCAACCATGGCAGATGCATTAGATCAATTGTAAGAAAAAATAAGCCTAGACAATCTTGCGAGCAATCTCGAGCTGCATGTCTATTCCTAAGCCCCACAATTTTCCTTAACAACTAGTATGACTAGTATCAGTCATCTAAAAGTAACGAGCATTCCTATCTCAAAGGCGCGCCATTTTGATCTGTCGCGGACCAAAGAGTCAGTGCAGGGATCACGAAGAACCAAAAATACTACTCTTAACAATAATACCAAGCATGCCGCACGGATTCGGTTCGGCCAGGGGGTGCGGACGAGTCGTTCGACGAAATGCGCGGGAGCAAAAGAGAGGGGGAAGACGTGGAGTTACCTCGTTGGGTGTGGGAAGGAGGTGGTGGTGGTGCTGCTGCTGGTAGGAGGACGGGGATCGGAGAAGAAGGGCGGTGCTCAGCCGCCGCCGCCACATCTCGGATGCGCGCGAGCTCGCAGGCTACCACCGTGGTTGGCTCTCGCTCCTCGTCTTGTTTGTTGTGGCAGCGTGAGAGGCTCGGCCCTTCGCCTTACCCACGATTGACTTGGACTTGATGGGCTTTGATAGGGCTATGCCGCGCCGCCGCGCTCCTGCTTCTTTCTCATCTCCGACCTCCCGGTGGTTAGGGTTAGGTACAGCTGGTAGGGCTGTGCCCGCCGCCGAGTCAACGAGACGGGAACCCTAGCTAGCGCGGCGCGGTAGCTGAGGGCCTGGGGGCAGGCCGGCGCGGCAGGCGGGTGACGGCAGCGGACGCGCCGGCGACAGATGGGTTGTGCACTCACCTCTTCCTACTTTTCCTTTTGACAGGCGCTCGCACCTCTTCTAACCTGATGAGGGGAAAAAAAAGGATTAATTAGATATATGCCACTGCAAATAGGTCGAAATAGAGAAGTACCATTACTGTTTGAGGCCTTCTAGAAGTGCCATTAAAATTTGACAGTACTTAGATATATGCCATTACGAGCGTTTTAAAATGTTTTCAGTGAAATACAGCCCCGTATCTCACACGTATCTATATTTTGGTCCAAAATGCCCCCGCTGACAAACCAATCTCTTATCTTCTTTCCCCCCTCCACCCAACTCCATTGACTTCTCCGGCAGGCACCCTTGACTTGAGAAAAACAGCCATACTCTTCCTCCATCGGCCCATAAAATCCTCGTGCCTACTCCACGCCACGTCCACTGCTCAATCGACGCCCTCGTCTACAACACTGCCACTGCCCCTGCCACTTCCATCCTCCGGCCACCACCGCCCACCCGCCATGGCCGCCACCTCCACCTCCACCTCCCTCTCCCTCGCCTTCCCCCCTCTCCTCCGCCCAACTCCCCATCCCCAATTCCAGCCGCGACCCCTTCACCCCATATTTCCTACCCCTACGCCGCCTTAGCCTCGCGCCTGCGCTCTCCTGCGCCGGACCCCTCGCTGCCGTCCCCGACGGCGTCGCCATAGACGACATCGTGGAGAAGGACTGGTCCTTCCTGAACGCTGCGGGTCCCACCTCCCCCGGGCGCTCGCCGCGGGGGCGCTCTCGCCGGCGTCGCGAGTGCTGGCCGTGACCCCCACGGCGTCCTTCGTGGGCGCCCTCCTCTCCGGTTCCCCCTGCGAGCTCCTCGTCGCCGCGCACGAGTCGCTGTACGTGCTAGCCGGGATCAAGGAGGAGAACGACCAGGTGAGGTGCTTCCATCTGGAGGGAGGGGCCGAAGTCGGCGAGCTTCGCGGTCCGTAGGTCGGCGCCGAGAAGGATGTTGCCGGACTTGACGTCGCGGTGGAAGATGGGGGGGCCCGCGCGGCGTGCAGGTAGGCGATGGCGGCCGCCGTCCCCGCCGTGAAGCCGAGCCGCGCGCGCCACGGCAGCGGGCCGTTGCCGCCGCCGCCGCCGTGGAGGTGGTGGGAGAGTGCGCCGTTGGCAGCAGCCGAGGAGGCGGACGAGGTTGGGGTGGCTCAGCGAGGATATGAGCTTGATCTCGTTGAGGAGCAGCGCCACGTCCGCACCGCCGTCGTCGTCGTGGCGGCACCGGAGGCGCTTGATGGCCACGAGCGACGGCGAGCTCGCCGGGAGCCTACCGGCGTAGACCGTGCCGGCGCAGCGGCGGCTCTGCCCTGCTCAGCCGTGCCGCCACGATGCTCATCGCCTGGCGCCGGAGATTTATCCTCGGGAGATTTATCGCGCTGGGGTTTTTATCCTCGGGAGAGAAGAAGAAGAAGAAGATTGGGGAAGAAAGAGATGACAGGTGGGGCCGGGGCCCATGTGGCAGAGTCACACAAGTTAGCAAGGGTATTTTGGTCCAAACCGTACATACAGTGTGAGATACAGGCTGTATTTCCCCGAAAATGGCCCAAAACTCCCGTAATGACATATATCTAAGTATTGTCAAATTTTAATGGCACTTCTAGGAGGCCTCAAACAGTAGTGGTACTTCTCTATTTCGACCTATTTGCAGTGGCATATATCTCATTGACCCAAAAAAAGGCAGAATTAGCCCCCGCCGAGTGGCATTCGAGCTAGCCCCGGCGGGGGGCAAATCCATTTTTATCACCGCGATGTGCTGGGTATGTGACATATGTCAAATTCGTGGGTTGGGCCCGTGACGGGCTGAAATCGCGCCCTCAGCCCGCGACGGCCTGATTGCAGCCTCCCAGCTCGCGACAGAGTGGGCCGCGGCCCCCATCCGCGATAGAGTGGGCTGTGGCTCCCATCCGCGACGGGCGAAGTACCGAACGCCACGGTGACTGGCGTTTGCCCGGTGAACCAAACGCCACGGGCTCTGGCGTTCGCGCCGGTGTCAGAAGATGCTGCCACTTCGCGAGGATAGAAGCTAATCTCGAAGTCTTCGGTGGCCTAACGCTAGAGACCGTGGCGTTTGGCAAACCGGGCAAACGCTAATCACCGTGGCGTTCGGTACTTCGCCACGTCAGCGAAGTCAGCGCAAATGGCGGATCGTGGACCGGGGGCCGAACACCATTGACCGTGGCGTTAGCTCACCCAGTCACACGCCACGATGGGTGGCGTTAGCCAGCCTCACCCTCCAGGAGCGCGACGAGCGGGCCGTCACGACCCAGGGGCGCGGCCCACCCCCGTCGCGGGCTCAGAGCGCGATTTCGGCCCATCGCGGGCCCGACCCGCGAATTTGACACGTGTCACGTGCCCAGCGCATCGCGGTAACAAAAATGGATTTGCCCCCCGCCGGGGGCTAGATCCGGCATTGCCACTGGACGGGGACTAATTCTGCCTTTTTTCCCCTGATGAGGTGGGGAATTTTGATGGTTCGCTAAAGAGACTATCTTTTTCGTGAATTGAATAGACTACAGCCACGACAGTCACCGAGTTCTTTTCTTCCAAATTTGTGTTCTTGGATGTGCAGGCGAGTTGTTCGACGAAATGCTCAACAGCACAGGTGAGCAGCGCGCACCAGGCGTCTTGGCGAGACCAGGGGCGAGGGCACCTTGACCGCGGCGAGCGGCGGCGGAGCAGAGCAGGTGGCACAGGCTGGCAGCGGGGGAGCAGAGCAGGTGGCGCAGGCGTGCAGCGGCACAGCGGGTCGGTGGCGTATCGAGATATTTTTCCCCCTCCCCGGTCATCGAAATTCCTGGCTTCGCCACAGTTCATCATGTCACGCGCTCACACTGAAGTCTCACAGCAATTATACAAAAATTCCACAAGTTTCCGTCAACACATTTCATAGCAATATTCGACAAAGTTCATGCATGTCTAGAAAACCAGAAGAACAAGAACATCTTGGGACGGGTTCATACATGCAGCGAGCACGCTTGCATCTAGATTCTACACCACGCGCTGCACAGCGAGAAGTGCCGCCGCCGCCATGAGGAAGACCATGGGAAGCAGTCGGATGCGTCACACCTGTGCAGACGCTGTGTTTACGGCCTCCTCGACCGTCTGGTGGAGAGCCTGGAGAGGCCGGATGCAGAGGCCTCGTTCACCTGATAGGCCGAATGAAACCAGCGGCGCATCGCTCCGGAGAGAGGCTGTATTTTTTGTTTTGTTTTGGCAATGTAGTATATGTAGTATCTGATGTTCAAAGTTAAACACGTCGCAACATTCTCTTTGCATCTATGCTAAACAAAAGGAAAAGGCAGACTCTGCTCTGACAAAGAAAAAGAACAAAACAAAAGCTCACAAAGTGGATCATCAACGGCATTGTCTGCAGCTGCAAGCAAGGAATCATGCTTTGGAAGAAAAGAAAGCGAAGGAGGGTAATGCCAAACGCTCGTACCGTTGCCAACACCCATCTACCAAAACATATCGCTGCTCTATCTTGCAGTGCATTCTGTTCCTGAGCTTATTTGCCACCAGCTATGATATGACCAAGTGAAATTTTCTTTCCTTTTGATCAAGACGATGGAGTGATACATCTTCATCTGGGCCTGGATTTCTTGGAGATAACTTTTCTTTTCTCTGCAAGTCTTAATTTCTTCGCTCCTCCTTAACTTGATTTGCCTCGCGGCTTTAGAGGTTCTATAATTGTGTATTGTACATATACATATATAAGCTTGTTTTGTCATTGGTTGTCGCAGTGTCAGATCAGGAGTGAAAGCGTACCTCACCTTTTTTGTGGGGAGTGGAGAAATTTACAGTCGATGGTTTTTGAAACAAAAACCTCGCGAGACACAAGTGCTTTATCAGAATGACTACGATGATGGTATAAACAAGACTTCCGATTTACCAGATCAACAATGCAGAATTTTAACTCGTGCATTTTGCGTTTAGGTACCACAAGATTATTCTAATGATATGACTTCATGTGACACACTAGTCTCTAGGATCGACTTTATTAAGTTTGGACAGTACCCTTGGTTAGCCTGCATGAACGCGCACATGCCGTGCTAGAATGCCGACCTGCTTACCGCTTGCAGGCCGCAATATTAGCAATCATGCCAGCATATAGTTTTTTGGCAGACGCTAACACACTTATAATACAGCAACCCGATAGATACTAGATATATGAACATCGTTTTTGTACTGTTAGAGATCAGTTCCAATCTATTGGAGGAGTCCGTCCCGACGCCCCGGCCGAGGTACCCCCGAATGTCTTAGCAAAAAGTACTAACCTTAGTTAGAATTCTTGTAAAGTGCAGGAGTATGACCGAACCAGGTGAGTCGAGGCGACTTTGCAGGCAGCGTCCAAACGAGGTGTCCGGACGAGGTGCATTTTGGTCAAGAGGTGACATGCGTCTGGGTGAGGTGCGGCGAAGTCCTAAGGCAAGAGACGCCCGGGTCCAGGCTGGAGAACGAAGGCACGATGAGGAGGGCTTAGGACGGGGCGGTGATCCGTATAGGCGAGGCACATCGGGCAGATTCCGGCGAATATAATAGGTAGATGTGAGAAGGAGAATACGAATCGGCCCCGAGTTTTGTAAATATGACATAGGTCATAACCGTAAGTTGTCTAGGGACAAAAATATACATACACTTGAGAGTCGTTTCTATCTATATAAAGGCCGGGTGGCCCCTTTTAAAAAGGGGACCAATCAAAAATATTTCTGGCAACTCCTCATTATTTTTCCGCTACATTTTCAAGTATTAATCTTCGGCTAGAATTCGGGCCCAACAGGAGACGTCGCTAGGGCCGCATTCAAGGTCGTCCTCTTAGTACCTCGGTCGTCTGACCCGGGATACCAAAGTTCACTGTCCGAGGGCGACTTCGTCGACACAATCTATTTAAACTTCCAAAGTGGACGCATGCCTTGGTTGACCTTATAATTAATTAACCTTGCATCATGTGTTGTTCCAACTTATTAATATGCAAAATAGTTATTAAATTTAGAGTACCAATATAGTATGTATTGTGGGAGTCATACCTAACAGCCATTCGTTATACTATAGCGGGTAACGGATTTTGAGGACGCCGTCAAACAATTGCTTGATCTTTTGCATGATAGCGATGGTAATGCAGAAGGCACAACTAAAGCATTCTTCTTTCGTGGCTGGGAAGAAGATCTGGGAGTATATGCTGCTCTGGGACTATCTTCTGTAGCTAAACTCCTAAAATCCACAAGTGATTCTGACATGAGAGAGCATTTTGGCAAAATTATTCACGTAGACTGCTCCCTGTGGAAAAATAGAAGGACAATGCAGAGGACAATCGCGGAGGTGTTAAACCTTTGCCATCTAATGCCCATATTTGATAAGTAGGATGAAGATGATAATTTCAGAGGGGTAGATGACAGCTCTAGAGCAAAGATTCCAAGCATCGGAAGGGTGATCAATAATTACCTCAGAGATGAAAGATTTCTGATGGTTTTTCATCATGGAGGAGATGAAGATATTGATCCGGCAGAGTGTGGCATTCCTGTTTTTGGTGAAGGTAAATTGTTATGCACAAATTATGGAAGATTTCAGCTCTCAGGGAGAGAACAGAAGTTGATGTCCAGTTCTTACACTATTTATATCTGTTTCTTCTTTCGCAATTATAAAAACATTTCTCAGCAACTGTATCATTTATTGCACAAAGAAGCTATTGAGGTGATTGGTTACACCGGCATGGATGACATCAACCTAGCAACAGTTGTGGATTGCTTCTTGTACTCACTGCTCCTGATAGAACAACTATGTGGAAATTCTATCAGTCTTGACTATGGCTGGGCTACTCATGCCTGCAACTACTGGATATGTGATGAGATCTTTCAAGGGGACAGAGCTTGGGAGATTGGGAATTCATTGTATCAAGTGATACCACGGTTGAGCTATTCTTCATATGTAACAGAAGCTTTGGCAAGCTATTTGGATCCACATATAATTTGTCAGAAAGGTTGGAGTTCAGTCACCTCAAACAAACAAGGAGCCAAGGATATCTCTACAATTCCTGTAAAGAGATACATCATCCTATTTCCTTGAAGGAGATGGTCAGGTAGAACTAACAAATGATTTGTTTCAACTAACCAGGAACCTCCGTGTGCAAAAACTCTGAAACTGCAGCTTTGATTTTACATCCCCTCCTTTCCACTGCTGCCACAACCTAAGATTCCTTTGGCTTGACCATTGTACAAACACAGGGAAGGGAAGGAGCAAGGCGGTGGGCCAATTTTTCCAAACTTGCTGGTGTTTGACTTACGTTTCACAGATTATGTTTTGTTGCCATGGATGATTGAACTGATGACCAATCTCAGGGAGCTAAATACAAAGGGAGTCTCATGGGGGACTATAAATCATGTGATCACAGTGGACAATTGCTCTTCCATAGAGATGATGAATCTGTAGCTCCTTGACTTGTCCGGCAACACTCACATGGAACCATTGCCGAAAATGTCATCAACAAGAAGCCTGAAGATGCTTGTTCTTGATGGTTGTTACAGCTTGGAGAATGTTGCACTCGAAGGAGCTCTTCCACTCCTCGAGTGTTTTAGCTTCGATGGTTATGGCCCAGCAGAGAACTGGACGCATCCCATACAACTGCCAGAAAAGGAATGGCGTCCAAAGTCTAATCTAGCTCCAGTCAGAGCCAAGGTCAGAAAGATCTCCCCAGAGGGTTGTGCTTGATTGAAAAAGTATATTCTTGCGTGCATTGCCCAATATGGAGGAGTTGGACCTCTCCGGTACAGCCATTAAAACACTTGACCTCGGTGCAATGGAAGACCCACGGCTCAAGAAGCTATTCCTGCTAGGTTGTCGACAGCTCTATAGCCTGCCGTGGGGTGGACGACACCCTTCATTGGAAGTGATACATGTAGACAGACACACGGGGGGAAACAAGATCAGTGGACTGCTGTGGAGAACAGGGATCATTTAACTTTTGAGGCATGTTTTGCTTTTATAGATGGAAGGTTCATTGGGTCGGTTATAAAGGGACTCTATGAGACAGCATACAACTACCACAACTTCAAGGTGCACCTCTATATCTCTTGTATGAGCCATAGCCAAGCCAACATCACCAAAAGTATTGAGGAGATTGGCTCTAGCTAAGAGGGTTTCGTTCCAACGGGACCGTTATTACCTTATAGTGACATTGTCCTTGGGAAGGATGTAACACCTTCGTGCTTGGTGTGGGACCACCGACAGCTTCAACTTTTGGGCAACCACATCGAGATTGGTGAAGGAAGCCACAATTTAGAGAGTAATCAGCGCAATCCATATTTCAGACATTTCGTTTCGTTTTGTGTTGAATCATTGCATGTCCATGACAATTCCTCCATCACTGCTATCCCTCTACGGACTCCAGCGTAATTGGGCAGGTAAAAAATGGTGCCATGTTGAGAGGTGCCCCAAGCTGCACACTGTTTACTTGTTGGACTAGAAAAGACACCTTTTACAGTATCATGACGTTTTCAGCTTCTGATCTCCCAATGGCCTACTACATCTGGGGTAGAGGCATTAATATTCAAAGTAGTAGTAGTTATTGTTTCCAAAAACTGCAGCACATATACCTGCGCAATTGCCCCAGGCTGGTGTTCGTCCTCCCCATTTCCTTCACCTTACCAAACTTGGAGACCCTCCAGATCACATATTGTCATAATCTCCGACATGTTTTCCCATTGGACGATGAGTACCCTCAAGTAATAGCATCAGGTGTCACATTCAAGAACTTAAAGCACATCAAGCTACACCGCCTCCACAAGCTGGAGCAGATATGTGAGAGCAAATTGACCGCGCCGATGTTGGAGACGATCAGCCTCAGGGACTGCTGGGGCCTGAGGCGGTTACCGACTGTAGCATGTCAAGGTTCTAAGCCAGTGGTGGACTGCGAAAAGGATTGGTGGGACAAGCTCGAGTGGGATGGCTTGGAGGCCAACCACGACCCATCCCTCTTCGGAACACGCCACTCTGCTTACTACAAGAAGACCGTCCCCAGGGGCTCCCTTCTAAGGTTTGTCGTACATGGATTTTGTTACATGCATATAGATAGACTGATAAAGTGTCATAAATTTGCTATCTAAGTAATCTTTTTTATTTTCGTTGTGCATTTCACTGGTAATCTGTTGTGCTGTTGTTGCGTGTATTCTTCTACGATGCGAGGAGGTCGGCTTACATGAAACATTGGTTTATTGGTGGTACAAGTTCTCGTCTCGCAGTTCAGAGGTGTTTCCAATTGCACATGTGTTTGCTGATCGTGGCGCTCCAATCGTGTTTTGAGAGAGTCAAGCTGGCCGGCATGGCTGTCCAAGCGGCTGGAGATGTCGACAAGCTGTGGTTGCAGGGCAGCGAGTAGCTTATCAAGGGCCGCCTGGTGCGCGGCTTGTGAGGTGGCGTGCGCAGCTTCCGCAGCTTGCTGGGCCGCTGCCATGGAGAGCTTCATGTCCGCGAGGGACTTGAGCAGATCGTCACCACCGTTGGTTCCCATAGTGGAAGCAACAGCAGCAGGCTCTGATACCAAGATGTTATGTGTTGGTTTTCCCGAGTGGAGACGGTAGGGCAGAATCTGTTCTGGCGGGTGGAGATTGCGGTGTGAGGTCAGGGAGGAGGATGGAGGAGGTGCAGCTAGGGCAGGGAGGCCCTAGGTGCACAGGGACATAATTAGACTTGTTCTAATTCTTGCTTGATTGATATTACGGGCGGCTCTCTCGTTATATAGAGGGCTGCCTTATACATTGATGTAGCTGAAATAGACTAGGACTCTTTTAATCTAATAGAACACGAATTGGACTCTTCTTTCCTTATCAATACGAATTACCAAAGAACTAGACTATTTCTTAATTTAAAACCTGCCTGAATTCTAAGCTGATTCGGTCTCCACTTCTATTGCTGTAGCTTGCAAAGTTGGCTGTGGAGGGTGCGGCCGGCGACGCGTATACGTCTGGACGTACATGACACAGCTTGAGATGTGAATAGCCTGAGTAGATTCAGAGCAAATCCATAAGCATCACGGAATCACAGAAATATCGACCGCATTGGAGCAAGGAAGGCAAGCCTTGCAGATGCATCAGATCAATTGTAGGAAAATAAGCTGAGAAGAATCTTGCGAAAAAAATAAGATGTAGGTTGTATGTTTCGTTTTTTTGCAATGACGTATATGTAGTACCTGATGTTTAGAGTTAAACATGCTGCAAACATATATAGTCTCTTAATTTGCATGTATGCTTAAACAAAAAGGAAAAGGTAGACTCTGTTCTAAAGAAGAAAAGAACAAAAGAAAAGCTCACAAAGTGGATCAGCAACGGCATTGTTTGCAGCTGAGCAAGGAACCATGCTTTGGAAAATGAAAGCAATGTTGGCGATGCGAAAAGCTCGTACCATTACCATCACACCCATCTGCCAAAGCATATCGCTGCTCTATCTTGGAGTGCATTCTGTTCCTGAGCTTATTTGCCACCAGCTATGATATGACCAAGTGAAATTTTCATTGGTTTTGATCAAGACGATGGAGTGATACATTTTCATTTGGGACTGGATTTCTCGGAGATAACTTTTCTTTTCTCTGCAAGTCTTAATTTCTGCGCTCCTCCTTGACTTGATTTGCCTCGTGGCTTTAGAGGTACTATAATTGTATATTGTACATATACATATATAAGCTTGTTTTGTCATTTGGTTGTCATTGGTTGTCGCAGTGTCAGATCAGGAGTTAAAGCATCTCACTTTTGTAGGGAGTGGAGAAATTTGTCGTCGATGGTTAGATATATTTGTCATGGTTTTCTTCTGGTAGTAGTTTTCCGCGGAGAAGCTCAAAATGACTGCTAAGCATGAACTGGTTGGTACCTCTTCTACTCATTAACCTTGCGAAGTCGAGTTGTTGGTTTATAGTGTTCAAAACTTGTTTCTGCGGAAATGTGCATCCTTTACATCTGTTGTCCTAATCATGCTGATATTTGTCTGCCTCTGCACCCAACCGAAAGAAACAAGTTACACTAGCAATCACATGATTATAGATTTATACTTTAGGATGTACCATAGGGAGTGGACATGCCACATTTAAACTTAGAAAAATAATAAATTTCACAGAAGTTGGGAATTGACGGTGGCCAATTTAGTTGGTTTCTCAGCTAGGTTCTTATTTGGAAAACCAGCCGGATTAGGAAATTTTCAATTTTAAATTTTAATTTTTTAAATTTCTGTTTGTTTCTAAACTCAGCAAAGTTATTCCAAATGAAATACATAAAAAAAAATGCACTTCCAGTGTTTTTTATCAGAATGACTAGGATGATGGTATAAACAAGACGTTCGATTTACGTGATCAACAATGTAGAATTTTAACTCGTGCATTTGCGTTAGGTAGCATAAGATTATTCTAACGATGTGACTTCATGTGAACTAGTATCCGTGGTTAGCACATGCCGTGCTAGAACTTTATTAAGTTCATGCGGTTAGCTTGTATGAACTAGTATTTTGTACAGTTATAGATTAGTTCCAATCTATTTAAACTTCCAAACTGGACGCGTGCCTTGGTTGACCTTATAATTAATTAACCTTGCATCATTTGTTGTTCCAATTTATTAATATGCAAAATAGTTATTAAAATTAGAGTACCGATATAGTATGTATTGTGGGAGTCATACCTAACAGCCATTCATTACCACAGTATGTACAGGATTTTGATGACGCCGTCAAACAATTGCTTGATCTTTTGCGTGATAGCGATGGTACTGCAGAAGGCAAAACTAAAGCATTCTTCTTTCGTGGCTTGCACGGCGACGGTCTGGGAGCATCTGCTGTTCTTAGAGCTACAGCTAAACTCCTAAAATCCACAAGTGATTCTGACATGAGAGAGCATTTTGGCAAAATTATTCACGTAGACTGCTCCCTGTGGAAAAATAGAAGGACAATGCAGAGGGCAATCGCGGAGGAGTTAAACCTTTGCCATGTAATGCCCATATTTGATAAGCAGGATGAAGATGATGATTTTAGAGGGGTAGATGACAGCTCTAGAGCAGAGATTACAAGCGTCGGAGTGGTGATCAATCATTACCTCAGAGATGAAAGATTTCTGATGATTTTTCATTATGGAGGAGATGAAGATATTGATCTGGTAGAGTGTGGCATTCCTATTTTTGGTAAAGGTAAATTGTTATGCACAAATTATGGAAGATTTCAAGTCCAACCAAGAGAATATAAGTTGATGTCCATTTCTTCGAATAGTGATATTATCATGTATATCGATCCCGACGAACACATACATGTCAGTCAACAAGTGCATATTTTATTGCACAAAGAAGCTACTGAACTGATTGGTTACACCGGCATGGATGACATCAACCCAGCAACAGTTGTGGATTGCTTCTTGTACTCACTGTTCCTGACAGAACAACTACGGGGAAATTCTATCAGTGTTGACTATGGCTGGGCTACTCATGCCTGCAACTACTGGATATGTGATGGAATCTTTCAAGGCGAGAGACCTTGGAGATTGGCAATTCATTGTATCGAGTGATACCACAGTTGGGCTATTCTTCATATGGAACAGAAAGAACAGAAGTTTTGGTAAGCTTTTTGGATCCACCGACATCCAAAGGTTGGAGTTTTGCCAAGGATATCTCTACTATTCCTGTAGAAACATCATCCTATTTCCTTGAAGGAGATGGTCAGGTAGAACTAACAAATGATTTGTTTCAACTAGCCAGCAACCTCCGTGTGCTAAAACTCTGCAACTGTAGCTTTGATTTTACATCCCCTCCTTTCCACTGCTGCCACAACCTAAGATTCCTTTGGCTTGACCATTGTACAAACACAAGGAAGGAGCAAGGTGGAGGGCCAATTTTTCCAAACCTGCTGGTGTTTGACTTACGTTTCACAAATTATGTTTTGTTGCCACGGATGATGACGAAACTCAGGGAGCTAAATACAAAGGGAGTCTCGTGGGGGACTATAAATCATGCATGGAAAAAGCTACAGAACCTTCAGAAGCTCCGAGTGACCGAATCTTCAGATGTGATCACAGTGGACAATTGCTCTTCCCTAGATATGATGAATCTAGAGCTCCTTGACTTGTCCGGCAACACTCACATGAAATCATTGCCGACACTGTCATCAGCAAGAAGCCTGAAGGTGCTTTTTCTTGATGGTTGTTACAGCTTGGACGAAGTTGCACTCGAAGGAGCTCTTCCACTCCTCGAGTGTTTTAGTTTTGATGGTTATGGCCCAGCAGAGAACTGGACGCATCCCATACAATTGCCAAAAAAGGAATTGCGTCCAAAGTATCATGTAGCTCCAGACAGAGCAAAGGTCAGAAAGATCTCCTTAGAGGGTTGTGCTCGATTGAAAAGTATATTCTTGCGTGCATTGCCCAAAATGAAGGAGTTGGACCTCTCCGGTACAGCCATTAAAACACTTGACCTCCGTGCAATGGATGTCCCAGAGCTTAAGAAGCTATTCCTGCTGGGTTGTCAACAACTCTGTAGCCTACTGTGGGATGGACGAGACCCTAGATTGAAAGTGATACATGTAGACACACGGGGGAAAACAAGATCAGTGGTCTGCTGTGGAGAACAGGGATCCTTTGACTTCACAGATGGAAGGTTCATTTGGTCGGTTATAAAGGGACTCTATGAGGCATCAGACGACAACTTCAAGGTGCACCTCCATATCTCTTCTACAATCCACAACCAAGTCAACATCAATAAAAGTATTGAGGAGATTGGCCCAAGCCAAGAAAGCTTGGTTCCAGTTTGGTCGTTGTTACCTTATAGTGACATTGTCCTTGGGAAGGATGTAACACGTTCGTGCTTGGTGTGGGACCAACGAGAGCTTCAACCTTCGGACAACCATATCGAGATTGGTGAAGGAAGCCACAATTTAGAGAGTATGGAGGATAATGATGATTTCACATATTTCATTAGCGGTTGTGTTCAATCATTGCATGTCCATGACAATTCCTCCATCACTGCTATCCCTCCAAATAAGCGTCCAGTAAATTGGGGCCTCCTAGAATGGTGTCATGTTGAGAGGTGTCCCAGGTTGCACACTCTCTTTACTTATGAACAATTTGGATACAAGTTTCGGAATTTGAGGACATTTTCCGCAATTGATCTCCTGATGGCCTATTGCATCTGGGATAGAGGCATTTATGATCGAACACAAGTGCTTGGTAGCTTCGGAAAACTGCATCACATATACCTGCACAATTGCCCCAGGCTGGTGTTTGTCCTCCCCATTTTCTTCACGTTGCCAAACTTGGAGACCCTCCAGATCGCATACTGCAGTAATCTTCGACATGTTTTCCCATCGGACGACCCTCAAGCATCTGGTGTCACATTCAAGAACCTAAAGCACATCAAGCTACACCATCTTCACAAGCTGGAGCAGATATGTGAGGCCAGATTGACCGCGCCGGCGTTGGAGACGATCGGCCTCAGGGACTGTTGGGGCCTGAGGCGTCTACCGGCTATAGCACGTCAAGGTCCTAAACCGGTGGTGGATTGCGAGAAGGACTGGTGGGACAAGCTTGAGTGGGACGGCTTGGAGGCCTGCCATGACCCGTCGCTCTTTGAAACACGCCACTCGGCTTACTACAAGAAGACCATCCCGAGGGTCTCCCTTCTAAGGTTTGTTGCACATTGATTTCTCATATGCATCTACATAGATTGATCAAGTGTCATAAGTTTTCCATCTAAGTAATCTTTTTCATTTTCGTTGTGCATTTCATAGGTAATCTGTCGTGCTGTTGTGGCGTGTATTCTTCTGCGATGCGAAGAGGTCGGCTTACACAAAGCATTGGTTTATTGGTGTTTCCAATTGCATGCGTGTTTGCAAGTGTGTGTGCGCTTTGTATGCAAGTAATGTTGCTACTTGCAGAACTAATAAATGTTGTGTTTTCACCAAGCAACCTAATCTTGGTATGCTTGGATTGGTGTGTTAAGCAAGCACTGGACTGCTAGCTTTTTGCAGCATGGTGTGGTGTTCACAACCTAGCTGGTTGTGTTGCTCTGCTGTCTGTTTGTAATAAATAAGTGCGTATGCTTGTGTGCATCGACCCAGTGTGGTGTGTGATTGATGAACCGTAAATTCAGCTTTGAGTTTGGTTGATGAAACAACATATATTACTGTGATAAGTTGTTATGTGGGTTGCAAGAGTTTTGAGTGGATAATCTCGTGTGTTGTTATCTACTAATATGTTGAGCTTGCGTCCCATCATTTCAATATATCTTCCTGCCGAGTTTCTCTAGTAGATATATCTCAGATAGTGGAATTCTTTTGATTCTTAGAAACATGGCATCTCTTCGATAATAATTGATTCTTTTCTCCTGTTGCAGCATTGTATATATAAACTAGCTATAGGCTTGCGCGTATGTAATCAGCATTGTATCCTGTGGTTAATTATAAACATATTTTAAAATTTAAGGTAAAGAAAATATTTTTAAATTGTAAATACTTCGTTGTTTTTCAATAGAAGTTTCACAAAATTAATGTGCCAAACCTTAACTTAACAAACATTTAAAAGCACAGAACATGTAATAGGTTCATCAGGATTGCACGGTGCTAAGTTACATCTCCACCTGTAAACTTTTCTTTTTTAGATGTTATAATCTGTCATTTACTTCAGATACAGAAATAACTTCAAATATTAGAAACACTGGGAATGTGTAATAATCTCGCTAAGTCATTTCGGATAGGAGGTAAAAAAAATTGTTAATTCAATTGGATATTGGAACACATGAAGAATTCAAGAAAACACGATTATAATTTGAGATGACGAAAATGCATTGATTAATGAAGTTTTTTCTTGCACATTTCATGTTGTTCTTTTTGTATGTTTTGCTTGGAAAGTAGGACACGCGATAGATTCGCAATAAATGAAATCGACATGAGTGAACTACCTTCAAGTCATCGGAAGCAAAACATACATGCATGCTCTATTTTTAATAATATAGAATACTAAGCTTATAAATAGGAGGTGGATGGGTTTTTTAAAAATTGGAATTGGAAGAAAGGAAGGAAATAGTTCTTGTGGATTTGGGCAAAATGAAAAAGGATTACGTTAAAGGGTGCGGATATTTGGAATCAGGGCGTCAAGATGATCAAAATGGACATATAATGTGTTTCAAGATTTTGGTGAACAGTAATGGGTTAAGTACTATTCACTTCTGGTTCGGCCAGTGAATAGTAACGGGTTAGATACTATTCACATCGAGTTGGATCGGTGAACAGTAATGACCGTTCTGTAACAGTACCAAAGGATCCCAATCGACCACTTCATCAAAAATGACATTACCACACGAGAGAGCTACCTTCTCAGAAGCTTTCTATATATTAGATGTATGATTCATCTATGTGAGCCTTGCTGGTCGAACAAAGATGGTGTCCATGAAATATTAATACCCAGTTCGGTGGCGTTGTGCTTCAGACTAGATTAAAAAGCTGGTCCAAGAACTGACAAAAATATGCCGATCTCTGAATAAATACCCAAATAAATCATAATCGCATCGTCAGTTCGTGAATCATAATCTGTACAGGCCAGAAATGTTTATCAGATGCCAGCAGTTCTGATCTCTGAATAAATACCCAAACAAATCGTTAGCCAGCCACACACAGAACACACCTTATCGTATAATCACTTAGTAACAGCACGAATTTGTAGAATGTTGGCAAAATTTATCATGACAGTTTGAGAACATGTTATGCTCCATACTATATTCCAGCAGCCATTACAGGATCGTGGTCACAGCGAGGGAATATGGACAAGTTAATATCATGCGAAAGATGTAAGTGGGCAAAGGAACAATATATAGGGATCCTTAACAAAGCGAGTCCTCTTAAGGAAGATACAAGAGCGCTGCCAAGCATAATCCACCGGCTTCCGTAGAAGACAAACAGCCTCCTCATAGCCTGCAGAGACGGTAAATTTCAGTTGTTCATGGCTTTGCCGAAGTCAAGATAAAAGTTTACATTTGCAGCAACTGAAAATTTTCTTACAGTCATCAGGTCGTCCCTTACAAAAAGCTCTGTTTCATGTAGGTAAAGATCAATCAATTCCAGATGGAGGGAAGGAGAGATGGGAAACGAGGAAGTATGCAGTTGATTGTATAAGCCGAAAGTAACCGGTGGGAAATTACAATCAGAAAAGCATATACGGACTAAATTTCAACGTAAAAGTGGGGAGAGTAGAATTTTGGTATAATACATAATCACACATATGTTGCTAACCCCGGGGTAATACCACCTCTAGATCCAACGTGAGTTCATGTTTTGGGATTCACATATTTTCATCATCATTACCATAGTACATCCTTATTTCACACTTTAATAAAGATAAATCTACATGGTTGTTGTGCCTAGAACATGGTAAATGTTGTCTGGATTCGACTATCGTTTAATCATGAATTTATTTTAATGACTAGCATGCATAGAAATGGATTAGTATAAGCTAGAGATGCAAAGGCCGGAAAAGTGTTCTCTTGCATTATCTAAAAAAAAGGCATTTCTGTTTTCTGCACTCACTACTGCAGAAAGGGCTATAGGCGCCACATTACTAGTGACGAGCCCCAAAAAAGCCCGTCACAGATAATAGGGAAATTTACCAGTGGCGGGCGTAAACTGCCACGTGTCACTGGTAAACAATTACCAGTGACGAGCACCAATGATAGCCCGTCAGTGGTAAAGTACGAATTACTAGTGGCGGGCGACCATAGGTGCTCGTCACTGCTATAACACATACCAGTGACGTGCGAATCAAATCGCCCGTCACCGATAAATGTTCCCGCCAAACTTCCTCCCGGCCTTCATACCAGTGGCGGGCGCACGTTTTGCTCGTCACTGGTAACCTACCCTATAAAAACCATCAGCGAGCTCGCTGCTGGCCAGTCGTACCTCCACTGGCCAGCAGCGAGCTCGCCGATCGCCTGCGCGTCCGCCGCCACCATACACGCCCCTGGTAATTTCCTAGCCCTCCAAACTCTTCCCCCACCTCCCCTAGCTCCCTTGCCATGCATCTCTCTCTCCCTCCTAAGCTAGATCATCCATGATCATGACCTCTAGCTTGCTGATCTCCCCCAAATTTGCTTCAATTGCAGCCCCCCAAACCTGCTCTCCCTCCATAGCTTAGCTCATCTCACCTTAGTGCATGCTTCCATGTGTTTAAAACTGATAAGAGCAGATATCTCTTTTGATTTTGTTTGAGCCATCGATCTAAACTGTTAAAGGAACTGTTGTTGTCTTCGATCCCCTAAATTGATCAGTGATCATTTGTTACTCGTATGCATGCCTTGCTATATGAAATATGTTTGTATAGTTATGCCTCCTAATCGTACCATATGATGTTGAATGGTGAGCTTAACCATTAGAAGGGGTTCACCATTAGAAGGGGTTCCACATACGTACATGTATATATGTATCAGTTTAGCAAACTGAAGAACAGATGTATATATGTATCAGTTTAGCTCTCTAGTTTATTATGATCAGTGAGACGAATTCGATCTGTACATTGCTTCAATTGATATATGAGTAATTATATTTCTTATGCACTGAGGCAGAATCACATATGTGTAACTATGTGTACATTGGTTCATATATGTGTAATTATGTTTCTTATACACTGAGGCAGAATCATATATATATGTTTAATTATATATGACAAGCAAATGATACTTTGATTCGGTGGATCTGTGGTGATGTGAGATGTGCATGAAATGTATTTCATATATGTGAATGTGAGATATGCTTGTGGTACCGGCCGTCGAGCCGAGGCAACATGAGTTGCTTTGTTTATTTTTTCAGGGAAACTGAGTTCAACGTTTTGGCGAAATGTTGCTTCGTCAACATTTTGTCAACGTTCGATACTCAATTTTGCATAATTTTAGCAAAGGTCATGCCGAAATTTTGAATTTTCAATAATTTATTTCAATAACCTGCCAAATCTTGAAATGTTTTATGTAATATTTCAAAATCTCAATTGGAAAGAAAACTTTTATTTATTTTTTTAGCCTCTCATGAAAGGTTGGTGCTAATTTATTTTCGTATATCTTAGGGATCGAACGACCGATGGATCGAAGTTGGATGTATGACGGCGATCGGAACACACAGAGTTTCTATACGTCTTTGAATGAGTTCTTTGATTTCGCCGAGCGAGATATGGTGCGAAAGGGTGGCACGAAGATATGCTGTCCGTGTCGTGATTGCAAAAACCAGAAGATGTACGAGAGGAAATCTGGTTTTTTGCACATGCACCTGGTGCGATGGGGTTTCATGGCAGGTTACACACGGTGGACAAGTCACGGTGAGGAGGATGAGGTTGTTGCCGACGACGAAGGGTTAGATGAAAAAGCAGGACATGGGGAGCCGGAAGCAGAACGGTTGGATTATAAAGATGCCGGAGGACATGAAGAGGCCAAAGCGGATACGCGAAGCACGGGGGACAATTTGGCCGGAATGGTCCAGGACCGTCATGTGCAAGAGCAGGTTGTGAAGGAGACGGATAACGATAGTGCGGCTCGTAGAGAGGCTGCCAAGTTGGAGACACTGGTGAAAGACTCGGAGACTCCCTTGTATCCCGGTTGCAATCCCGAGCACACCCGCCTCTCAGTCACGCTCGAACTTCTTCGACTCAAGGCACTCCACAACAGCACGGACACAAGCCTCGACGAGACATTGGAGTATCTTGCAAAAGTTATGCCGGAGGGGAACGTGTTGCCTCGCGGTTGCGATGAGGCCAAGAAGGTCGTGTGCCCTCTTGAACTAGAGGTGAGGAGATACCATGCGTGTCCGAATGACTGCATCATTTATCGGAACCAGTACGCGGATCTAACCAGCTGTCCAGAGTGCAAAGCATCCCGATTCAAGCGGGGAAAGAACTACCAACCAGATGGTGAGAACGGAGTGAAGAGCGGTGGTCCTGCGAAGGTGGTATGGTACCTTCCACTCATTCCCCGTTTGAAGCGTCTATTCGCAAACAAGACAGAGGCAAAGCTCATGCGTTGGCACGACGAGAGGCCGCAAAAAGATGACGGTGTCCTGAGACACCCTGCAGATGGTTGCCAGTGGAAAGCTGTCGACGACCAGTACCCCGAATTCGGAGTAGAGCCGAGGAATATCAGACTCGGTATGAGTACAGACGGACTCAATCCTTTTGGAAACATGAGCAGCAGGCACAGCACTTGGCCCGTGGTTGTATGGATGTACAACCTCCCTCCGTGGCTCTGCATGAAGCGGAAGTATGTACACCTCTGTACGCTAATTCAAGGGCCACAGCAACCAGGGAATGATCTGAACGTGTACCACGAACTATTGAAGGAGGAGCTAGATACACTATGGGCTGAACCAGGGGTCCGGGTCTGGGACGCTTACGAAGGAGACTACTTCAACATGAGAGCTATGATGATCACAACAGTGCAAGACTATCCCGCTTACGGGTATCAATCCGGTCAGGTTTGCCACGGATACCAAGGATGTGTTAAGTGTATGGAAGACACAACAAGTCGTCACCTACCGCGGTCTCATAAAGTAGTGTACATGGGGCACCGAAGATGGCTTCAACAGGATGACCCGTGGAGACAAGAAAAAGAAAAGTTCGACAATACAGTTGAGACCCGAGGACCACCACGTAAGAGGAGTGGGGAAGAAATATATGACATGTTGAATTCTTGGGACCAGTGCCCTAAGGCAGGAAAGAAGCAAAAGAAGGTAAAGCCACTTGGAGGCGTATGGAAAACAAAATCTGTATTTTGGGACTTGCCTTACTGGGCTTTTCTCGAGACGCGTCACTGCATAGATGTCATGCACATTGAGAAAAATGTTTGTGAGAGTGTGCTTGGTCTCTTGCTCCACATGGCAGACAAGACCAAAGATGGGCCAAAGGCACGAGCTGACTACGAGGAACTGGGGATAAGACGAGAGCTGTGGGCCAACGAGGAGAAGAGCAAGATAGGCAGGAATGTTAAAAAAATCAAGACAGAATGTCCCGCCGCTTGTTACACCCTAAGTAAGGAGGAGCTCGATAAAATTTTCAAGTGCCTCGAAGGTGTCAAAGTAACTTCTGGCTACTCGGCAAACATACGGAGATACCTAGACATGCGGAACCATAAGTTAATCGGTATGAAGTCTCATGACTGTCACGTGATGATCACGCAGATACTTCCGGTTGCAATTAGAGGGCTAATGGAGCCATGGATCCGCGGGACACTGCTTGACCTCTGTAACTTCTTCGACACTATCTCTCAGAAGTCCATCAGTAAGAAGCGTTGCCGGCGACTGCAGGCGGAGATCATTGTCATACTCTGCGAGCTCGAGATGTACTTTCCGCCCGCATTCTTCGACGTCATGGTTCATCTCATGATCCATATCGTCCCGGAGATCATCGACCTAGGTCCAGTATTCCTACACAACATGTACCCGTTGGAGAGGTTCAACGGGGTCGTGAAGCGATACGTTCGCAACAGGTCTCATCCGGACGGGAGCATCGTCCAGGGCTTTCTCACGGAGGAGAGCGTCGAGTTCTGCACAGATTACATGAAAGTCGACAAACCTATAGGCGTGCCTGTTAATCGGCACATTGGCAGGCTCGATGGCGTAGGTCACCGACGCGGAAAGAAGGATTTACATGTGCACAGTGACTCTCCGAACCGATCAGACGATTACGTCAGAGCGCATACAGTAGTGCTACAGCACCTGTCAGTGGTCCGGCCTTACGTTATTCAGCACATGGCAATGTTAAAAACAAAGCACGGCTCAAGAAAGACCGAGGCGGCCCTCATGAAAGAGCACAACGCAACGTTCGCCAGGTGGCTAAAAAACTACTTCGACGAACATAGCTTCTCAAAAGATGATGACGTAGCACGGACGGTGTTCCACGTGGCACAGGGACCCCTGATGAATGTCGGGACGTACCAAGCATACGACATCAACGGATACACATTCTATACAGAGGCACAAGACCAGAAGAGCGTGTACCAGAACTCTGGGGTGACGATGGAGGCCCTGACCGGTAAGAAAAAGGACAGATACTACGGTAGGCTGGAAGAGATTTGGGAACTGGACTACACCGTGACCAAGATCCCCATGTTCCGGGTAAGATGGGCGAAGAATGTCGAAACGGAAGACTATTTCACTACCATGGTCATACCGAAAGCAGTTCCTATTGAGACAGTAAATGTGAAAGCGATCAGTGCCAAAAATGAGCCGTGGGTATTAGCTAAACAAGTGGCCCAATGCTTCTACATAGCCGACCCGACGAGGCCAAGCCGTCATATCATGAGGAGGGGCAAAAGGAGTATCGTTGGAATCGATGGTGTCGTTGACGAAGACGACTATGACCAATTTGACGACCCGGATACGGAGGAAGACAATCAGCCACGGCCCAGCAGAAGGAGAAATACTACATGTCCCGCCGTGCGGCCCTTCAAAAGACGAACTCACTCCGAGGGGCTAACCTATACCAGGAAGAAGACCAAGACTACCGTTGAGAAGACTGTCGAAGAGTGAGAAGATTATCAAAGAATGTTGTACTTTCATTAAGTTAATTAATGATGTATAGCTCACTTTTGTCTAATTTATGTATATAACAATAATGATATTTATGTTAATTCTATATATACGCATGAACTAATCATTGCCCGCGCAAATAATAAACGAACGGTCTCGTAAATAACCCTAAGTACTAACCGTAAGTACTAACCCTAACTAACCCTAAGTACGAACCCTAACTAACTAACCCTAACTAACAAACCCTAACTAACTAACCCTAACTAATTAACCCTAAGAACTAAAGACTATGACCACTTAAATGATATGTAAGTAGTAATACTCCATTTTTATTACATTTTATCTTCGTTATACATTTTTTCCACTTTAATTTGTGACATGGTACACTGAGATGTTAGCCATAGTCAATGTTTACAGAAAAGAAAACTACACTATGTGTAGTTGAGTTGGTCTCCCATATTTGATTAGCATGACAGTACCCCTAATTAAGTCCTAAAAACCCTAGATTTACTTACCAGTGACGAGCCGAAGTCCCCAACCGTCACTGATAAGTATTATATCAGTGGCGGGCTATAGATACCGCCCGTCACTGATAAATATTATACCAGTGACGGGCTGTGGTACCGCACGTCACTGATAAATATTATACCAGTGACGGGCTATGGTACCGCACGTCACTGATAAATATTACCAGTGACGAGCGAAGTTTTCCACCCGTCACTGGTAAAGGGTACTTATGTACCGCCCGGGACTTAGAAAAATTTCGCCTTTCCATATCCCGCGCGCCCGCCCGTTTCTGCCCTAGCTCCAAATCTCCCCGCCGCCGTCCTCCCGCGCCGGACCTCTCCCTGGCCTCCCCTCCCGCGCCGGACCTCTCCCTCGCCTCCCGTCCACGCCGGCCTCCCTAATTCTCCAAATCCCGCGCGCCCGCGCCCGCCCTAATTCTCCAAATCGCCCTGCCCTCGCGCGACCGACGCCGCCAGGCCGCCGCCGCTCCTCGCCGGACGCCGCCCTCGCCGCCTCCCTCACCGGTCGACGCCGCCCTCCTCGCCTCCCTCACCGGTCGACGCCGCCCTCGCCGCCTCCCTCACCGGTCGCCGCCGCCCTCGCCGCCTCCCTCGCCGGCTGCCTCGCCTCCCTCGCCGGCCGCGCAAGACTCGTCGGCCGCCTCGCCTCCCTCGCCGGCTGTCGGCTTCCTCCTCCGTAAGCTCCCGTTCTTCCCTATTACTGATCAAGCACCCGATATTTTCTCCATTGACCAAAGCTGCTCTACATCAATTTACATTTACAAACAGAGGACAAGTGCAAGAATCTAATACTAATGCATCACATACATGCATTACCAGTGAAACTGTTCCATGCATGATGCATGCAAGAGAGCGCATATCCATCGGACATGAATATGTCTGCAAGACTGCAACTGAATATAGAGAATGCAAAACAAGCTGGACTAAAATTGAATTCCATTGTTTCATGCCTAGGAGCTACGCTTAAGAAATCCGTCTTGCCATAGTTTTTGACAGTTGAGGTGGCATCTATTAATGCGGTTGCTTAACGTTGAACAGAATATGTTTTGCACTTTCGGAATCTTCCGCTCTGCTCCATGTTTAATTACTCTGTGCATGTGGTGTTGTTTAGTGACATGTGGGAGCAGGTTATAAAACTCCACGACAAGTCCAAGAGGCTTCACTTCCTCTCATGCTTTAATATCTGTTGTGGGTTGCTAGGGTGCTTGCTACTGTGTCAGGACTCAGGATGCCTGTGATCGATTGTTAGTGTTTATGCCATAGTCGTTCTAATGCTGCTGTATTAGCAGGCAGAAGTGATATATGCTTCGGTTCTGAGTTGTGAGTAAAACTTTCGTGCAAGCTGTCAAGTACTCAGTTGAATTAACATGTGTTATGATCGGAATGCTCATGTTTTTATGTCAAAAACTGAATCTGGAGAGACAAGAGCCACAATGCTTAGGGAGATGTGGTTTGCAATTTGTACCTTGTTAATCAAGTACTAGTTATCACATGTAAAATGAATGAGTTATTCATGTATATGAAGAATGGTTGCATCAACAATAGAGCATGTGCAGATACCTCTATTCCCTTTGATGGAGCCATGGATCCTTCTATGTCGGTTGTTTGAGTATTGTGGTACCGGCCATCGAGCCGAGGCAACATTAGTTGCTGAATGTTTATTTTTTCAGGGAAACTGAGTTCAACGTTTAGACGAAATGTTGCTTCGTCAACATTTTGTCAACGTTCGATACTCAATTTTGCATAATTTTAGCAAAGGTCATGCCGAAATTTTCAATTTTCATTGTATGTACGGTATATTCGTGTCATTGTTGTTCATTGTAAAATTTTAATTCCCACCCTTGTTTGCTATAATGAATGGATATTAGAAAATGGCTGGAAGTAGCCCCTCTCCATCGCGGACACCAACGGATGTCCCCGCATCGTCCCGAGATATCGAGGGGCGTGCGGAAGCTTCCCGGGACCTGGCCCTCCAACAAACATCTCAGGGGGCCGCCATCGTCGATGACCCTGCTTCCAGGGATAACAACGAGTACGAGTCGTCCCACGAAGAGTCCGGCGGTGCTGAAGACGCGACCGATCGTGACGAAGGGACCGGCCGTGAATACGAGACCGGTATGGAAGAAGAAAAGGCAGACGGGGCTCCACCAGCCAAACGGAAAAGGCGGCTCGCGCCTAGGAGACCTAACAAGTTGAGTACCGAGACGTTCGTAATCACTCGAGTGGACGATCTCGGTAAACCTGCCAGTCCTGTAAGAGCCGCACAGGGGTACTCAAACGCCGTAGGCTGCATCCTGCGTGAAACGGTGAAGATCACAACTCCCGACATAAGGACGAGAGAAACCGAGCATCTTCGAACTCTCCTCCTGGACAGGCTATTCAGCAGGTATTCCGTCCCGGAGGCCGACAGAAATAGAGTCGCAACGAAAGCCCTCAGCATGATGTCGAAATCGTTGAATACCTGGCGATACCATGCCAATAAGATGAAGGATCAAGATTTCGAGACCGTGATAAAGCCGAAATGGCCCACGATAGATGAGGCGGACTGGACCGAGTTCATTCAAACTCGGTCCGGCGAGGAATTCAGGAGGAAGAGTGATTGGGGGAAGGACATGCGGGGGAAGATCGTGGGTGACCACAGACTTGGCAGCCGTGGTTACCAAGGGAAGAGGCCTAAATGGGACAAGGAGGATGCGAGGTTGATTGCGGCTGGGAAAGAACCCCCTTTCTCGGACATCCAGCCAGGGCGCGGAAAAGACTTTGTGAGGGCCCGCGCAAAATTTGACCCAGCGACGGGGGAACCGATCTTCACGCACGAGAAAATGAAGGACGTGCACGAAGAACTGGTAACCTCTGAACCCATTTTACTTTATTTGTCCTACGTAGATTAATTTCGTAAAGATTACGTTTCTGAACGGTTCATGTTGCTTGCAGAGAAAGCTGAGCCAGCAACCTGAGAGCTCCCAGGACTCTGTCGGTACCGAGAGGTGGCAAGACCCTATCAACAAGGCTCTCGGGAAGCCGGAGACTCGTGGCCGCGTCATGGGCGTCGGGTATGGGGCTCGGTGGGCTGATTACGGTCCCCAAACCCGCGAGGCTGCCCGCGAGAGGAGGAAAGCCAAGCAGGATGAAGAATTCGATGCGCGAGTGGAGGCGGCTGTGAAACGTCTGTTAGGGCCTCTATACGATCAACTACGACGCCCACCCACGCATCCTGATACGCAGCCGCCGCCCTATAATCTGGATACGCAGCCGCCGGCCTTCACTGCTGCAAGGAGTAGCAGCCCCTCCGTATCGGGCGTTGGCCCCGGGTCGCCAAATACAATCGACGGCCTAACGGTAAGCGTCGTCGGCTCAACAAACCGTAAGGGTCTCGTACAGATTTCGTTGTTTGGACTCTAACATCGCTGACCCGTACGTATGTTCCGCAGGTGATAACTCCGTGCCATCTCCAGACCCAAGTGCTCGGCTCGATGGTGACGGTCGCGTACGGTCGAGTCCACCCAATAACGCCGGAGAACAGGATGCACTGCGTGGATTTACCACCAAACATGGCGAGGGTGGAGTTGACTAAGGTGGTCGGCACCTTTGAGGACCTGGTTCTGAATGACCCCCCTGAAGAGGGATACGAGAAGCTAGGAGCCTGCAAGGGGTTTTTCCTTAGGTGGCCGAAGGACGCGATTAAGTTGATCGAGACCTCCAATCGTCCAGCACCTTCGCCGAGCCACACCGAGAGTCCATCAGCAAGACCATCTCCTCTGGGTATTTCCGCACCTCTATCCTACAAGGATCTGGAGATGGAGCATGCCGAGGAAGGCGCAGAGCATGGCATGCCTCGTGACGAAGAGGCACGAGAAGTTGTAGATACGCCGCCACCCAAGCATGACAGGCAAGACCACACGAAGTTGACTCCTAAAACACTCGTGGGCGCAGCCAAAGAAGCGATGGCCGGTCAGAGGGCCGTATCCCTGGATACGGAGCGAACGAGCAAAAAAGGGGCGGCGAAGAAGGCACATGCTAGCACCGGAACTTACGATAGACAGGGTGAGGCCAGGTTGAAGAAATCCTTAACGTACGCAGCATCTTCCCAGTCAGCACAGACAGCAAAGGGTCGTTAGTGGCGGGCCTATCACATCCCGGGTCACCCGATGGTACCGAAGGATGAGTTCGACGTCCTCCCGAACGAGATGAAGATTCTGCACGAGAACATTCGAGACATTGAATTAGGACCCGATGAAACGAATATCTCGTATTACACGGCGAAGGTGCCAGAGGGTTTCCATTTCGTCGAGCAGTATCCCGCGGACAAGTTCTATCTGGACTTTGCGGAGATCTTCGGCATGTTCAACCTTTATCGGCTCGAAGCATCCTTCGTCAGGCTATGGGCGCTTCACCTAACCAGAGAGATCAGACGCCTGAAGATTCTCGACGTTGCAATAGCAGATCCGTTTCACATGCACGAGAACAACGTTCGCTCCCAAGAAGGTAGGGAGATTATGAAAGAATGCCTCGTGAGTGCGATGATAGCGCATAAGGGCAAGGACTACCTACTCGTGCCCTACAATCCCTTGTAAGTCATTCTCTACTTTGTGCTTTCGTAAATTTCTCTTTCGCTTGTGCACCTAGCCAACTTCGTGGGTTAATATTGGTTTGTTCACATGTCTGCGCAGCGACCACTGGATCCTCTTAGTGCTAACGCCGAAGGAAAGGAAGGTTGTTTACTTTGATTCCATGAAGCGGGTGAAGAAAGACTACACCCTGCTCAAGAAAGTTCTGGATGATGCTCTCTTCGACTTTGCACAGAAGGGAGGAGGAGCAACTATGGTAAAAAGAAGTGGCGCTCCACGCTTTAAACACGTGACCGATTGGTGGTGCAGACAGCAGCCGGAGGGTAGTGTGACGTGCGGCTACTACGTCTGCTGCCACATGGACGACTTTGTACGGGCGCGGAACACGTTTCGCAAACAAGACGACCTACGCAAGTGGAGTAATAACCTCGAGCACAAGCCATATGACTGGAAGCAAGAGTTTGCACGCCTCCAGAATGCGTTCGCGAACATCATCAACAAGGACGTCGTCTCTGATACGGGGCTTTTCTACGCCGGCACTGACCCAAGGGAGGAACACGCCGCTCGCACAGAGCAGCGAGTTCGCCAAATCCCGACCGAAGACCCATTCGCGCGCCCACATGTAGCTTGGCCCTAGAGGACGGAAAAACATTGCATATGTATTGTGTTTGTGGTCGTGTATTCCCGAACTGGTCTACTTTGTACGTTTCTGCACATATTTACGTATTGGCACTTGTTACTTTCGTACTCGGTTTTACATATGTACTTATCGTGTGCGACATCCGAGAGCGCGAGTGAGGTGGCCTTCGAAGCATACCGGCACGTAGCATGCCGACGCAACGAGGCATGGTCGCAAGCGCTATTAGGCCACAGCGGCACGCCCTAGGAGAACGGCCACCGAAGGGGTACACCCCCTACCACAGGGGCTGGAGAGCGCCCTAGGAGAACGGCGACCGACGCCCTAGGAGCGCCAGCGAAAATGGTTGCCGCGGCAGCGAAAATGGCTGCCGCGGCAGCCAAAATGGTTGTTTATGCTGCCGCGGCAGCCATTTTGGCTGCCGCGGCAGCAAAAACAGCCATTTTGGCTGTCGCGGCAGACAAAATAGCTGCCGCGGCAGCCAAAACGGCTGTTTTTGCTGCCGCGGCAGCCAAAATAGCTGCTGCGGCACCCAAGCACGTTGCTGCCGCGGCAGCAAAATCACCCCTTTTGGCTGCCGCGGCAGACATAATGGCTGCCGCGGCAGCCAAAACGGCTGTTTTTGCTGCCGCGGCAGCAACGTGCTTGGGACCCTCATAACAGCAGTGACGAGCGGACTGGCGAGCTCGTCACTGCTGTATACCTTACCAGTGACGGGCCTAAACTCTGGCTCGTCACTGCTGTATACCTTAGCAGTGACGGGCTCTCATGTGTGCCCGTCACTGGTAACTAAATTACCAGTGACGAGCGGGTGGCCCGCCACTGATAACCAGTTACCAGTGGCTGGTCACCAGTGACGGGCCGGCCCGCTCGTCACTACTGGGCTTTTTAGGCCCGTCACTGGTGTCCCTATCTGCAGTAGTGACTCCTCTGGAAACCATCAATAAGAAACCCTTTAGCATTATTTGATTCTAATACTATTCTGATCAGTTCAACAGTTATCTCTGATGGAACAATCGTCCCTTCTTTTACTATCTATAGGATCAACTCCCCAAAACAGGCCATGCAAACCAACAAACCAATCCATTGAATCTTTTGTCTGCATCATACTAAGGCTATCAGGAGATAAAATGACAAAATATTACCCTTTTTCACTACCAGAAGATATTTCATGCCGTAGAAGATAGCCAACACTTCAAATGAGCCAATCCAAAATTTGAAGGAACCATACTACATTCTGTTCCTTTCACACTCCTAGGTCCCCCTCGTACTCAGGATCTTGATTAGTAATGTGAAAATTTGAAATTTCAACCACATGTTTTAGTCTAACTTGCAATAACAAGAAAATTTCTTCCTTACTATTGAGAGAGATCCTCAACTTTATAAAAATGTGCATGGGCTTTATAAATGTAAAACTAAACCCTGCATCTCGGAGTAAAAGCAGGAAGATTACCCAAGACAAAAGCAATGAATGGCTTGTGAAAACTGCCACCATCACCTCCCTAGAGAAAGAAGAAAGGGCACAGACACACGCACACGCACACGCACACACACTCTGTAGAGATGAAGTTGACAGAAATACAAATGCAGGGTTCGGAATAGACTGAGTAGATTCAGAGCAAAATATCCAAATCCATCAGCATCTTGGAACCACAGAAATATCGACCGCATTGGAGCAAGGAAGGCAAGCCTTGAAGATTAATCAGACCAATTGTAGGAAAATAAGCTGAGACAAATCTTGCAAAAGAGAAAAAAAATCATCTGTTTGTCTATTTCCAGTGTCCCATGATTTCCATTCATTAGTAGGATCAGTCATCTCCACGTAACAACCATCTCTGTCTCAGCGATACGCCATTTCAGTCTCTCATGGATCACAGTGTCAGTGCAGGGATCACCAATAACGAAAAACATTTCTCTTAACAAGAAAATCAGGCATGACGCATGGATCCGGTTCCAAAGAGGCACGTTTTCAGACCGCGCGGACGAGGTGCTCGACGAAATGCGCAAGAGCAAAAGGAAGGGGAAGCCGTGGGATTACCTCGTTGGGGTTGGGGCGGAGGTGGTGGTGGTGCTACTGGTAGGAGGAGGCGGATCGGAGAAGAAGCGCACTGAGTCGCCGCCTCCACATCTCAAATGCGGGGGAGCTCTCAGGCAGTCTCCCACCTCCAATCGCTTCTCTTCTTGTTCTGCAGCCTGAACTGCAGCACTAGGCTTCTATGTGTTAGCGATGGAGTTATAAACGGAGTCCCGCGGTCATTCACCCGTACGAGGCATTCCCTTTCGCTGCACGCCATGTCTCTCATCCCAGCTGCCGGCACCGCCTCTATCAACACCTCCGCTTCCGTGACGCTGATGCGCCGATGCCTAGCATCCGTGTCCAGATCCCTACGGTGCTCGATGCCTGCAACTACTGCAAGCGGCTCCAGTGGCGGACCCAGGAAAGGGCAAATGAGAGGGTTGCACTGTTTGAGGTTCATTATTTTAGGCTAAATAGTGTAGAATTGCTCCCTTGTATATTTAGGTTGGACCCATGTTCTAGCCCTCCTAGCCCTGGTTCTGGTTCCGCCCTTGAGTGGCACACCTTCTTTCTGGTGTTCCTCCGCAAGTCTGGCCTTCTCGCGCACGTCGATGGTACCACGCCCCAACCCACTGATCCTGCATGGGCCATGCAAGATTTCACCATGCTCTCCTAGATACACGACTCCATCTCCGACAAATGTCCTCGACCTCATCATGGAACCCAACTTGCTCTCTCGCTCCCTGTGGACCGCCGTGGAGACCCTCTTCTGCGACAACAAGGAGAGCTGGGTGATCTACTTTCTCTTTAAGTTTCACTCTCTCCTGCAGGGCAGCCTCTCTGTCACCGGATATTGCCAATTGCAGAAGCGTCTTGCAGATGGCCCCCATGACATCGAAGTCCCTGTTAGCGACTGCTCCCTCATCCTCAACATCTTTCGCGGCCTTGGTGACCACCTCTCCAGCGTCGCCACCGTCGTAACCATGACGACGCCCTTTCCGTCCTTCGTCAAGGCGCGCGCCATGCTGTTTCTTGAGGAGATGCGCATCTCCAATGGAGCCAAGAACTTTGCAACCACCCTCTTCTCTCCACCACCAGTGGCCAGCAGGCCGCATGCACCAGCACGCCCTGCCGCGGCAACTCCTCCGGCTCAGGGAAGGGCAACGGCGGCAAGGGCCAGGGCAAGAATAAAGGTCACGCCAACAACTCCGATGGCAACGGCTACGGCAACTCCTCTAGTCCCCGCTTCGCACCGACCCTAGTCAGCTGATTGCTTGATGCCCTTCAAGCATAGAGGATCAATTGTAGCATTTTTGATGTGAAAGATTATCGAACCCATAGAGATTCGTCGAAATCTAGTATCTAATCCTCTTTTACTTGTACTTTGCTATTGGATTTCTTGGTTGCTTGGGTTAGGTTCCTATGGCTATTCTCTCATGGATTTATATAGATTTTCACTTGGTCTCTTCCAAAACAAGTAGAGCTTTAAATCCCAGTAGCTTTCCTCGAGAATTCCCTGTAGCACATATGTTTGAATCCTAATTGGTTTATGATATGAGTCACCTTTTCTAACACTTGCTATCTTCCTGGACCCATAAAATGCAATAGCCAAGCAATATACTTACTATTCTTTCAAAGGCATTCTGTTTTCCTCGCTCCTTGTGAAACTATCAATAACAAACCTTTTAGCATTGCTTCATTCTATTGCGCATTCTGATCAGTTCAATAGTTATCTCTGCTGGAACAATCCTCCCTTCTTTTATTATCTCTAGGATCAACTCGCTGAAACACGATCGACATGCAAACGAACAAATCAATGTATTGAATCTTTTGTATCTTAATAAGGCTACCGGGGGATAAATGACAAAATATTAACCATTTCACTACCAGAAGAAATTTAGGAGATCGCCAGCACTAAATGAGCGAATAAAAAATTTGAAGTAATCCCATTCCTTTCCCACTCCTAGGTCCCCTTATAATCAGGATCTTGATTAGTCATGTGAAGTTGTGAATATTTGAAATTTGAACCACATAAATTAGTCGAACTTGCAATAACACTGATTATCACTAGGAGAGATCCTCACAGAAACTCTTTTTTAGTGTGCACGTCACATGTAGTAGATCAATCCACCATCCAATTGCTTTAAGATCCGTGATGTACATCTCCCACATTTATGTATTTCTTTGTATTTTACTCCATTCTTGCTATTTCTGTAGACTTCTCTATTATGTCCCATCCCCCTTTCTCCATGTCACTTCTCTGCCATACCTCGTCATGCTGAAATCACCCTCCTCCCCAACCACGACCTCAACGCCCTCCTCCGCGCCCTCGCCGCCGCGGCCCCCTCTGTAATACCCAACTTATATTACGATTAGGGTTTTGCTTTTCCCATGCATACATGCCATCATCCCCACCTACACCTTATTTAGACTTAAATGTGATATGATTGTATTTTATAGAATACGTACATATCTCATCCTCAGTGGATAAATCTACAAACACCAATCAACTTATTCGAGATATCGAACCAGGGCTTTCGTAATGTTAGGTGAGTAAGGACTAGAGTTTCTTGGTTGGAACCATTCACCAACATTTCCCTTCCAAGATTGATCCAAAAGTTACATGAAATGATAGCTCAACCGAAGCGTCCGATTTCAAACCATAAAATGGAGAAAACTAGGGTTAGGGGAAAGGACAAGATATTGTGGGCAAAATTTCACCAAATTTTGGGAAAGGCCATGAATATGACAACACTAGCTCCATGTCAATTTTCAAAATTTTTGGAATGATCTAGGGCCTGGTTGTAGCTTAACTCAATTTTTAGGTCACATTTGAATTTGAACTCAAATCCAGATCAAATCAACTCCAAATAACCCCAAAATTTTACAATAGCTGCTAAACCCAATTTTGGAGATTGTATAAAAATTTCAAGTCAATTGGAGCTCGTTTGGATGCCCATTTAAATTAAACAAGATTCTGTTCAAAACTTTAAAACGAAAAAGAAAAAGAAAAAACCAAGGAGACTGGCCGAGGCCCACCCGGCCAAGCCCACAAGCCGGCCCGCTTTCCCTCTTTTCCCCTGCAGAGCGGGTCCACCCGTCAGCCCCTCTCCGCGCTTCTCCCTCTCTGCCGCGCGGGGCCCACCCGCCAGCGCTCCTCCTCCATGTCGCCTCCTCCGGTAGGCAGCCGTGGGCGGTGCCTCCACCACCGGCGCCCCCACCGGCTGTCCGAAGCCCCAGCGCCGCCCTTTAAAAGCCCCGTCCCGATAGCCCTCCCCTCCTCCCCGCAACCCTAGCTCGTTCCCCTCTTTTCCTCCCGTGCCCGAGCTCCACTCCGCCGCGTTCTCCTCCATCTCCGACCGAGCTCCGGCGAGCCATTCCACTGCCACCAGCCCTCCCCGAGCTCCACCGCCTCCCTCCCGAGCTCACCCGCCTCTCCCCGCACCTCCTCCACCCCTTCCTTTTTGCAAATCCGTGCCCTAGCCCCATCCGCCGCGGTCGTCTTCCCCGAGTCCGACCGTTTTCCCCGACGAGCAATCGCCGCCGCTCCGGTGCTCCTCCGGCCCCATTCTCCCTTCCCCGAGCACCGCACCCCCTTCCCTAACCTCCCCCTTTGCTCCATTTTGCAGATCCTCGCCTCAGAGCCCGCCGCCGCCGACCACCAAGCTCCTCCGCCGCCGGTCACCGCCGCGAGCCCAACCCTGACTCCCTCCGTGCTTCCCGAGCCGCGCATTGTCCCTGGGGTAAGCACCCGGTGCTCCCGCCGCTCTCCCCACTCCTTGCCGAGCTCCGTAGCTCCCCGAGCCCCTTCCGGCGATGCTCCGGCGTGTAGCGCAGCCGTCCCGAAGCCGCCGGCCACCCCAGCACAGAAGAGAGAGAGAGGGGTTGAGTGAGAGAGAGAGAGAGAGGGGCGAGGTGGCAGGCTCCGATTGGCTGGGCTTGCCCAGTCAGCACTGCCACCCGAGGGCCCACGCGTCAGTTGGGTACGGTTATGTGTAAGGATCTTGGGGTAGGTTAGTCGGGTGCGCTTAGCAATTTAGGTTTCGGAGCAGAGAAGAATTAGAGTTAGGGTTTGCTCAAAGTTTTCTGATAAACTTTGAAATAGCGTAACTTTTGATCCGCAGCTCGGATTTTGGCAAATTTTATATCGTTGGAAAGCTTATGAAATTTCCTACAACTTGGCTGAAACAAAAATTCAAAATTTGAAATATAAAATCTTGATTACATTGAGTTTAGATGCATTCGTCCTTTCCGAGCGTCATTCCTCGACGATTCATAACTTGGTGCTCGTAGCTCCAAATTAAGTAATTCCAGTCGCGTTAACCGTGTATCGTTGAATACTTTTAGACTATCCACACTTTGAATTAGGACTGTACAATGTGCATAGCTACCTTCACTTAACATGCGATCAAACGAAATTGACATGCATGCATGGTTAGGGTAATAACTTACTATCTACTATTGCCAATAGAGAATTCCTGTTGCCTTAGGCTTTTAATACCTACAATTCACTTTAGAATTGTATATCTAGACTCATTCATCATGCATACATGCTGGATCTCATTGTCGTTATTTTCTCGTTTTGTTTCCGGTATCGTTCGTTGCTCGCAGTAGAGCCCGAAGAAGGAGACCACTCGGCTTTCACTTCCGATCAAGATCCGGAACCCTGCGACCAAGGCAAGCAGAGCTTGTTGCATATTTACCTTGTGATTGATATGCTTTATCTACATTTGTTTAAGCGGTGAATGTTCGTTTGAAGCGTATGATCGATGTTTGAGCAAACTAGTATGCTAGGATGTGTCGTGAGTGGTATCTATCTGTGGTTGAGAGTTAATCGGATCGCCCTATCCACTTGAACTTGTTAAGTGAGATGTGAGAGCCGAGGGGGTGCACAATGAATAAGGTCGGTATTAATTGAAGCTCTTGACAGCGACCCAGGGGTAAGAAGGTTTTGTCGCTATACCGACTTGAGGTGACTTCATCGTGTTACTTACCTTATCAATGCGTGGACGTTAGCGACATCGAGGCTGGGGTGTAGTTGAGGTAAGTCTAAGACCCTTGGAGCCTTGCAACCTCCAAGGGTTAAGGCACTCTTTACACTCAGGATGATCGATTGCCGGTAACGGTCCGAGAGAATTGGTTGAAATCGTTATTGTCATGGACATCTGATTGAAATGGGGTGTGGGCTGCCCCAAATGAATTCGAAGTATCAGAATGGATGTTGCTAGGGTAGCTTTTTGATTTGTATGGGATCTGAACCTCAAGTCGAAGATTATGATTCCCTTCCATATTGCTATTCAAGCCATGTTTCCTACTCGTACCTTGTTAAGTTGAAATATACCATGTTTATTTGCTGCTATACTAATATGCGTAGGGCATTCAATCAAGCACGAATAAGTCTTGCGAGTACCTTGTACTCACCTAGGATATTTCTAGGGCTTGCAGGTGAGCCAGTGGTCGAGGACTACTTCGATGATGCCTAGCGGCTTGGTTTTCTTGGTTGGCTATCGACTCATGGGATCTTGGTGACTTTTGGGCAGCAGTTGATGCACCGCTGCGGATTTTGGGTCTTTTATTCTGCTGTGGCATGAATACTTCAGATTTGACTATGTTTTTGGTTATCGCCGTATGATGTATTCATATAGTCCCATGTGGACAGCTAGGTGTATTATCGTACCGTAGTAGTTCGTGTGATGATATGCTTGCTGTCCAACATATGCCCCCACCTCCCGTCTGTCATGCGTGTATGTTGAAATGGGGAGTGTGGTTGGGTGCATATGGAGGAACTTAATATTTTATTTCGCTTCAAGTGAGTGCAAAGTGAAGGAATGGTCCATTGCCAAAGTGAGTCATACGCGTCGTGGCGTATGCTTTTGGAATCGTGATCCCTCAATCAGGCCGTGGTGAGTCATACGCATTGTGTCGTATGCACGTCGCACGGGGCGGGGGTGGGCCATAGTCCGTCGCAGGTAGTGGCTATGGTCATCGTCTTCACTTGTTGTGAATTCCTTGAATCGGTTTAAAGTACCGGGTTCCACACACCCTCCACGCCGCCACCGACCTCTTCCGCCGCATCCCGACCCTGACCCCCCACTCCTTCAACTCCCTCCTTGCCGCCCTCCTCTGTCACGGCCGCCGCCGCGCGGCCTCCGACCTCCTCGCCGCCTACATCCGCTCGCCCTGCACCTCCTCCGACGCCACCACCCTCAACACCCTCCTCCACGGCCTCTCCACCGCCTCCCGACGCCCGTCCCCTCCGGCCCTCCTCAAGCTCTCCCCCCTGAGCTCCGCCGCGAGCTCCCCGAGGCTCCGTCGTCCCCATCCGCGAGTCAACTACGGGCGGGTGGGCAACAACCTCCCGCCGCCTTCCTCGGTGCTGTAGCTCCTCGTCACCCTCGGCATCGGCCGCGTCCGCCTCTATGACGCCGACCCGGCCACCCTCCGCGCCTTCGCCAACACGGGCGTCGAGCTCATCGTCGGCGTCCCCAACTGTAAAGATGCAGCTGTAAATAACTAGGTTCGTTTGAAATTAATCTTTGATCGACTTATAGAACCGTTTTCCATCCCCGGCACACATCCATGCATTTGCATTTCGAATTAAAATTCTAGAATGTTGTTCTAGGGTTGCATTTAATCGGACCTGGCGAATTAGGAACCGTGGGTTCAACAAGTTAATCTTCATCCCCGGTTTGACCTAGCGTCTGCACCGAAATTGAGGATTTCCTTGTGCATCTCCTAAACTCTAACATTTTCATTAACTTCATCATCCCAAGGTCAAGTTATAGCCAAAAGCAATTAAATCTTTAATTGATACGAGTCCAGAGGAACAACATAGCTGATGGAGCTCACACAAATATTTCAAAGATTTCGACTTATCGTTTCTTTAGCATTGGAATGAGCAAAACCAGTTGAAAACTCAAGGAACAGGGTACAAAACTTGAAAACCAGAAATTTCCTTTCCTTGCACTGGGCCGCCGGCCCATTCTTCCTGCCCTTCTTGTGTTCGCTGAATCCCTTCCAGTGCAATCCATCGCCGGCATTAGTTCCTGTTGGCCGTTCTGCCGCTGAGGGGCGAGACCCTACTGCAGAAATTGTTGCCACGCCTTGGCCACGCGTCCACCGGCAAATCCACCTTCGTTTCCTTTCCATGCAAACGGAGTTCACCTCTCGGACGTTCCAAGGTTCCATCTGATTTCCCGCCGGTTATTGCTCCTGGGTTTGCCGCCGCTTCTCCGCTCTTCGCCGACTGCCAGAGCGTCGCCGTCCTCACCCAACTCCGACGAAGGCTCCACCGGCGAGCCTCTCTACCCCATCACCGCGCCCAGCTCCTTCCCTTCCCTCCCATGGTGGCGCTGTTTCTCTTATGTTTTTAGTCACCGTGACCTTGCAGGTGGCCGCCGGGGGCTTCATCCACCGTGCCGGCCGCTCCTCACCACGGCAGCTGACTCCAGTTTCCAGCAAGGTTGATTGCATCGGCGTTGTCCCCTGCAACCAGCTGTTAGTGCCTCTTCAAGCTAAGCCGCCGGCCCTAGCTTCTCTCTCTCAGGTGAGTCCTTTCCCCCTCTGAATCTCTCTCTCGCTACCCTGCCTTCATGAACCCTAGTCCGGCAGCCCAGCTAACCAATTCCTCTCAAGCAAATCTGTTGAGTAATGGCACAAAGCATCTAGCGAAATCTCGGCTAAGTACTCAGCTAACATACAATTAGGTTCAGCAGCTTTACGGATCAAGCATCTCGGTTGGAACCTGTTTTCCCTCTTGGATTATTGAATCCTATAACCAGCTAACTAATGTTTGAGAGCATTAGTGTTTAGGACATTAGGAGTGGAAGATAGAATTAGGTATTAGGAAGCATTGTTCAGTAGCCGTATGAGTTCATATTTTCGGGGAGCCTCTATAATCATACTAATTAGTGTATTCATAGTTAATTAATTAATCCATTCATCAAACCGAGTTAATTGAATCTCTTCTTTACAAATACTGCAAGCAGCAAACTTTGGAAACCTGAAAAACAAATATATGTGAGCCAGAGTATTATCCATGTTCTTTGATTTTTGATTTGGTTTCCCAGTCATTAACGCCATAAGTAGCTGATGTTCTAGATTCTAAGAAGTATCAGCCATTAACCTAAACATAGTGATAAAAACTTCCTCTAAAAAGCTTGACTCGGTACTTAGGGGTATGCATATGCGTATTGGGTTGTTACTAATCCAGCATGAGCACCCTCAAATTGATCTATGTTCTAAACTGTTTTACAAATGCTTGGAGTATTTAAGGCATGAATATACATCAGATTATAGAGGATTAGCAAAATGCAAGACTTAGAATCGATTTCTTCTTGTTAAGTGGTCAGTCATCTCCTAGTCAGCCTTCTTCGGTTTTGCTAATTGCTACTCCTACATATTAGTGTAATTAATCAGGTATTTCCAGCAATTGTATAAGAAAAAGGGTAGAATCAGCATGCTTTGTTCAAAAAATTTTTTGGGAGTAGAAGTAACCACTCCAAATGCATCTGATTATATATAAATTGGTATTTTAATTCAATGCTGAAACTGTTGATAGATGGAGGAATTCCCAGTACCTGTGTACCTCTGTACCAAAGAATTCTGGATGAAATTGTAGTGCTTAGGACTTCTTTAACCTCATCCGAACCAAAATCAATGAAACCATTAGTATCTACTGGCTGGCAAGTAATGTTAACCCATTTGTACTTAGATACAAGTTGTACTTAACGTTTCTTGGTTAATCATAGCTTAACCTGCATAGCTGCTCCCAGAAATCAATCCGGTTAGCTGTTAGTTACTAAAACTGACCCACCATTGCAATAGGCACAGTTTCCATTGGTCTAATCACCAAATAACATTTAGTAAATAAGCCAAGATGTAGCATTAAGATAAGTATGCCTCAATACAGCAAAAAGGGTTCAATGTAAACTGATTATTAAGCTAGTAGCTAACAAATAATACTAGTCTAAACAATGTCCTAAAACTGAAGTCAACTAATGGTATATAGATGGATTACTTCAAACTTGGGTTAGTTTATTTAAAATGGTTTATTCTTCATGAAACAATTGGTCTTTCCTAGAGTGCATAAATCTGTAGACATATATATATACATGTAGGAACCTGCATATGAGTGCCATGTTAATCTTATGAATGAAAGATTTTAAAGTTCAATCTACATTCTCATCTCATGTAGTGTAGGAGGCATGGCATGCATATCATTAGTTTCAAATTGCTTCAGCATTCTTATTTGCTTCTTTCTATTCCTTTTATTGCGGTGTTCCATTTGCTAGAGCCGAATACTGAGGATTTTATTGAGTGTGATCAACAGCAGGAGGACTTCCTCGAGCAGTCAGGCAAGCTTGCACGCTTGTTGAATTAATTCCAGTTACTCTTATGCGTGCTTGTTCAATTTATGTCGTGTAGTTTGAATGTTTCCAATGGCTGGTTGTGATATCTGAATACTAGCATAAGTAGGTCGCTCTTGTGGGTGTTTGGCATGGATGTGTCATTTAAATCACCTTAACGAAAACTTGAACCCTGGAAAGCTGTGAGAGACGGGAGTGGGTATACATTGGGGACGTGACGGGTAGTAACCCGCATGATCCTAGAAATGTGCACTAGAACTCCTTGAGCCGGCGAAGGTATATCCGATGCGAGTTAGAGAAGGGTAATGGTCGGCCAACTATTACCCTCGACCGTATCGATGTACCTCCGTTCGAGGTGCAGGTGATAGTCGTTACCTCCCTCGACTAAACTTGATCCGGGATAGTTGTTCCGGAATCCCTCTAATGGCTAGCAGGTCTTAGAGGGAATAAAAGGAATTTGGTTGTGGCAATTTGCTGTGATTGGAGTCACAAATTGAGTAGTAGCTCAATTCTAATGCAAATCTTGGTGATGGTTACTTGTTGGTAACTATTTGATGCTTGTGATATGATGCTATTGATGTAGCTTCAGATCTGGAATTATGCTTAATCTGATGGGAAATCAAGTTGGAGCTTGATTATGAGGTTCAATATCTTGTTATTCATGCATAAGAGGCTAGGGATGGTAGTCCTTAGCTAATTTTTGCTGGAATTGGATTATATTTCTTCTACCGTCATTTAATTGTTCAATATGCTTAAGTTTAACTTGGAATAAGCAAATGCAACTTGCGAGTACGAAAGTACTCACTCGGGAATTCAAATCCTGCAGGTGATCCTAGTATCGATGACTTTTACAATGCTGAAACTGAAATCCCTACTGAGTAATACTGCATGGTTGTCCGTCTTGGTCTACAGATGGGTTGTATAGCTTTTGGGGAATGATTTTAGTAAATCATTCCCATGTTTATATTGGAGTTCCGTTGCTGTTTTTGGAGTTTAAGTGTGCTGAAATGACCCTTAGGTCATGTAATAATGAAGTTAGAATGTTTCCTTGGTATGGATAACTTATATGCTTTAAGTCCTCCTCATATGTAGAGTTTTGTGATGGTATTCGAGTTGTTTCTAAAAGCTGCCCAGGTACAATGCGTGTATGTGATGAAGTGCTTGGGTATGCCGTGAAGAATTACTGCGGTTCTTTCTTTCACTGGGTCGAGTAGCGGTCGGTTGAGTGACCCGCTGGCTGAGATGCGATGCCGGCCAGGCAGGGTGTGGGTGTACTCCACCGGGCCTTCGGGTGACCCACTAGCCTTCGGGCTAGGTTAGGGTGAGGGTGGACTCACCGGGCTCCTCCGCTTCTATTCTGCCTAGTGGGTTTGAGAACGGCTCTAAGTCTTCACCGGATTTTGAAATCTTATGTGGCTTTAGGAAGTTTTGTCGCTTCTGGCCGGCTTGCGTTGGGCAGGTGTCGGATCACTCCGCCTCGGTGAGTACGGCACAGGTACCGTGCCACCAGGTCGACTGGTCCTTCGGTCCTTGGCGACGACCCGTTCCTCTAGTCATATTTGATTTCGGAGTCCGTTACACCAACGAGTGCCTCGCCGCCGTCTCCACCCCGCTTGCTGGGTCCGCTCCGTCATCAGCCCGGCCCTCCCGACCACCAAGATCGCCGTCCTCACCGTTGGCAACGAGGTGCTCACGGGCGCCAACAGCTCCTCCCTGTCCCGGTCGCTCCTCCCGGCGATGCAATGCATCCACGACGCGCTCGCACACCTCGGCCTCGACAAACAGGTCGCTGTCACCACCGCGCACAACCTCGGCATGCTTGCCACCTCCTACCCGCCATCGTCGGCCTACTTCCGCAAGGAACTCCTCCCGATCCACCCCCTCCGGCCGGCCCAACGCCGCCGTCTCCCCCTGCCGACGACACCGCATTCATAATAGTGGTATTTCAAGCATTCAAAGGCTAAAAAACTTGTTTTGGTTGGTTTAGGGATCAATTGGCCATTGCCTAGGTGGTATTCATAATTCCATATTAAATTTGCTATTGTTCAAAATCTAGAAATCTTTTTGTGCACTGCTGTGCTAACTTAATTGGTGCAAATTTGTTGCTCAATCGACTTGTTTCAACTATCTTTTTTGAACTTTTTTTCTGATCGTACACTGGTTAATATTTGTGCGTATCTTTTGGTGCTAACTGCTTACAAATCTGATATTGAAAAAAAATGTGTATATTTTGGTTTGTATGTTTTATCTAGTCCTTTCAAATGCTCTTTGATGCTTATAACTCTGAATGCTAGAAAGTTATAAGCATGGAAAGTTTTGATCACGTTTCAACAAGAACTGCAGTTATCGATCAGTGTCTTAGCTCATTCTTACACCGAAGAGTGAAGAATCCTGGCACTTGGTTTCATCTCATCAAGTCCTTCGTGCCTTTCTTTTAATCTTAGAAAGGCACGATACTTTTTATAGTTGTCCACACTTCACAGAAAGATTGAATCTCCACAATTCATACAGATCCTTGTGTTGGTGTTGAACATATATTGGGGTAAGTATTACTGGATGTGAAATAGATTAATAGGTTTAACCAAGTGTCGTTGTAGTAGCCTGGTTATTGTGGTCAGTCTAGTGTTATGTTCAAGCTCACTGATAGTTCAACAGAAAACTTTTGTAATTATTTTTATATATTGAGTATTGACACCTAAAATGATATGCTACATGACAGGCTGCTTCTGTCCCAGAATTACTAAAAGTTTTGTGTCTTCAAAATATATTCTCGTTTTAGTGATGAAATTTGCTCTGTTAGTCGGTAGTGCAACCATTGCTATGCATGACAAAAGTAATGCGAAATATAATGCATGCAACTTTGGCAAAAGTAACACACCAGCCATTTGCAGGTTACTCATAATACTAGTGCGATAAAATAGATAGGAAATTCAATATCACTTTGCTTATTTGTGTTCCCGCAGCCTTACTTACTGATGTTTACAAAGGGTAGTCATAGCTTTGAGATTGGTGGATGCATATATGTTTGCAAGAATAGTTTGTTGTTTTATTAAACTATCTGAGTTATGAACTGTTTCTTAGTTTTTGTATGGAATTACCTGAGTGCAGTCATCTATTTTATCAGATTGTTTATCGCATTTTTACCACTAAGTCAATGAGGCCAATAGGGCACATTGTTTTTTGAGTATGTAAACTATAGTTCAGTTTAGTTTTTTTTTAAGTTCTGTACAGAACTATGATTTTAGCATACTTAGTATATACGATGACTTTTTGTTTTAGATGTATTGAAATAGTTAAATTAAAATGAAACACGCTGAAACCAGAGTGAACCAGAGTGAAACTCATATGAAACATGATGAAACTAGAATGAACCATAGTGAAACTCATATGAAACACGATTAAACTGGAGTAAATCAGAGTAAAACTCATATGAAAGACGGTGAAACCAAAGTAAACTAGAGTGAAACTCATATGAAATAAGATGAAACCATAGTGAACCAGAGTGAAACTCATATGAAACACGATGAAACCAAAGTAAACCAGAGTGAAACTCATACGAAACACGATGAAACTCTATGAAACATGATAAATCGGAACCATACTGAAATCCATAAAAATTCACGAAATATTTATGAAACATAACAAAGTAACATACAGTGAAAATTACCAAGTTTCATATCGGTTTCATCAAGTTTCAAATAAAAAAATTATTTTTAGATAATATATCCAATATTGATCTAATCTTGAAGATCTTCTCATAACAAACACAACTGTTCAAACGAAACTTAAATCGGACTTTTCGTTGAAAAGATTTTACTCATTTAAAATGTTGGCATGAAAAATTAAATGGGTGAGTTGTAGTGGAGAGAGAGAATCTAGATAAAGTAGCAGCAGCACAGTAAATATCTGAGTTGGAGTGGAGAGAGAGAAGGGAAAAGTAGCAGCACATGCACATGGTGGAGAGGGGAATAAATGAGGAGAGAGAAAAGATACTCTGTATTGTGTACTTTACGACCATTGTATTGAAACAATAGGCCCAAATACCAGAAAATGGAGGCACAAATCTCAGTGCGCATTGGACGGCTGATTCCACTACGACACATAGCGTGCACGGTAAAAAATCCATCCTCGAGATCCTCGATCTTCTCTATAGAAATGTGCACGGGCTTTATAAATGTAAAACTGAACCCTGCATCTCGGAGTAGACCCTGAGAGGGAAGCAATGAATGGCTTGTGAAAACTGCCATCATCACCGGGAAAGCGCTGCGTGCACCCGGGGGCATTTGCACCCATTAGTTTTGGCGATTTTTAGTTTCACATACAAGTTTCAAAAAAATCTGAAAAAATTCATACCGGTATATGATGGAGTGAAGTATACACAGTTAAATTTTTGAAAAATAATATGACCATTTGCGATCTGTGCAAAAAAAAATGTGCATATGGCTCTTTTGTACTGTTCATGCTATTCAAGGTGTGTTTTTGTTTTTTTTGCACAGGTCACAAATGGTCATATTATTTTTCAAAAATTTAACTGTGTATACTTCACTCCATCATATACCGGTATGAATTTTTTCAGATTTTTTTGAAACTTATATGTGAAACTAAAATTCACCAAACTAATGGGTGCAAATGCACCCGGTGCACAAAAGCTGCACTCCATCATCACCTCCCTACAGAAAGAAGGGGCACATAACCTGTTATTCACACACACCCACACACACAAACACACACACACACACACACACCCCCCCACACACACAAACACACACACACACTGCAGAGATGCAGTTGTCAGAAATACAAAATGCAGCCTGAGATGTGTGAGTAGATTGAGAGCAAACTATACAAATCCATAAGCATCAAGGAATCACAGAAATATCGACCGCATTGGAGCAAGGAAGGCAAGCCTTGCAGATGCATCAGATCAATTGTAGGAAAATAAGCTGAGAAAAATCTTGCGAAAAAAAATCATCTGTTTGTCTATTACCGGTGTCGCACCATCATGAGTAGTATCAGTCATCTACACGCAACAAACATTTCTGTCTTAACGACACGCCATTTCAACAAGTAGTCTTAGTCATATTAATGCCGTGAGAAGAAATTTTTTGGTATATACAAGGATCGAGAGAAATTTGGACTATTAGGCCGAGAGTAGAACTGGTTAAGTATTTGAAGCACCGCAGCTTTGGAGTGTGTGAACGAGCTATATCGAACAGAGTTAGTCCGAGCTCGAGTAGCTTGTCGAGCTGAGTTTTTTTCTTCTTCCATCACGTTACTGTCTTGTGCCATCTTGGGTTTTGGAGATTCTTGCGGGCATTCTTTTCAAGAGATATTATTTCCGTCCAGAGGTTATCGAACGTACGATATGACTCAAACGAGGGCTACTTTCGTTGTGATCTGCATGATTCAGCTTACCGTGCCATGGCACATGCAGAATCGTTTGTGAGAGCTAGCCCAAATCATCCGATGATCTGATAGTCTGCACAGTTCATATGTACAAAAGAACTAGCTCCCTGTTCGACATCGTCTGAAACCTCAGGAACACCTGGAGTTGGAATCATCAGTATAGAGAATATGTGCTCTCAACCCTCAGTATCTAACTCCTTAAAATTGTAGGCAGTCCCATTTCTCCATGAATTCAAGCTTCAAGATTCTTCAGATTTGCCTCTTTCTCTCGCTTCACGGGAGAGGCCAAATCCACCGGCGCATCGCTCCGGTTTGAGGCTGTTTGATGTAACGGTCAAAGGGGTGTATTACGGACCACATCGATGTCGAAAATGATTTGTGAAAAGATGTAGGTTGTATTTTTTTTTGCAATGAAGTATATGTACTACCTGATATTTAGTGTTAAACATGCTGCAAACATATATAGTCTCTTAATTTGCATCTATGCTTAAACAAAACGGAAAAGGTAGACTCTGTTCTAAAGAAGAAAAGAACAAAAGAAAAGCTCACAAAGTGGATCAGCAACGGCATTGTCTGCAGCTGCAAGCAAGGAACCATGCTTTGGAAAAGAATAAAAGCAATGTCGGCGATGCCAAAAGCTCGTACCATTACCGTCACACCCATCTGCCAAAGCATATCGCTGCTCTATCTTGCAGTGCATTCCGTTCCTGAGCTTATTTGCCACCAGCTATGATATGACCAAGTGAAATTTTCTTTCGTTTTGATCAAGACGATGGAGCGAGACATCTTCATCTGGGACTGGATTTCTTGGAGATAACTTTCCTTTTCTCTACAAGTCTTAATTTCTTCTCTCCTCCTTGACTCGCCATGCCTCGCGGCTCTAGAGGTACTACAATTGCATCTTGTGCATAGACACATATAAGCTTGGTTCGTCATTGGTTTTCGCAATGTCAGATCAGGGAATTAACCATCTCATCTTTTGTAGGGAGCTGAGAAATCTGCAACCACGCGATGGGTTAGATATTTTTGTTTTTCATGGTTTTCCTTTGCTGCTGGGATTAGTTCTCTGTGGAGTTCAAGATGGAACGCCGCAGTCTGGTTGGTACCTCTTCTCTTTACTGACCTCGAGAAGTCGACTTGTTGGTTTGTATTTGTGTTTTCCAAACTTTTTTGTTAGCACGTGCATCACTTACATCCGTTGTCTTAATGATCCTGATATTTGTTTATTTCTGAAAGAAAGAAGTTACTCTAGGCAATCACATGATTGTAGATATATACTTCAGGATGTAGCGTAGGCAATAGCCATGCCAGATTTAAACTTAGAAAAACAATAAATTCCAGAGAAGTTGCGAATTGACAGCGGGCCATTTTAGTTCGTTCATTAGCGGTAGTGGTAATGAATAATGAACACAAGTGCTTTATTAGAATGACTAGGATGATGGTATAAACAAGACGTCCGGTTTACCTGATCAACAATGTAGAATTTTATTAACTCGTGCATTTTGCGTTTAGGTTGCATAAGATTATTCTAATGATGTGACTTCACGTGACACATTAGTCTCTAGGATCGACTTTATTAAGTTTGGACGGTACCCGTGATTAGCTTGCATGAACGCGCACATGCCGTGCTAGAACGCCGACCTGCTCACCGCTTAATTGCACGCTGCATTGTTAATTAGCAATCATGCCGGCATATAGTTTTCTGGCAGACGCTAACACACTCTTATAATGCAGCAACCCGATAGATACTACGTCTATGAACTAGTATTTTATACTAGATATATGAACTAGTATTTTTGTACAGTTATAGATTAGTTCCAATCTATTTAAACTTCCAAACTGGACGCGTGCCTTGGTTGACCTTGTAATTAGTTAATATGCAAAATAGTTATTAAAATTATAGTACCAATATACTATGTATCGCGGGAGTCATACCTAACAGCCATTCATTACTACAGCGTGTAAAGGATTTTGAGGACGCTGTCAAACAATTGCTTGATCTTTTGCGTGATAGCAATGGTACTGCAGGAGGCAAAACTAAAGCATTCTTCTTTCATGGCTGGCGCGGCGAGGGTCTGGGAGCATCTGCTGTTCTTAGAGCTACAGCTAAACTCCTAAAATCCACAAGTGATTCTGATATGAGAGAGCATTTTGGCAAAATTATTCACGTAGACTGCTCCCTGTGGAAAAATAGAAGGGCAATGCAGAGGGCAATCGCTGAGGAGTTAAACATTTGCCATGTAATGCCCATATTTGACAAGCAGGATGAAGATGATGATTTCAGAGGGGTAGATGACAGCTCTAGAGCAGAGATTCCAAGCATTGGAAGTGTGATCAATGAGTTCCTAAGAAATGAAAAATTTCTGATGATTTTCCATTATGGAGGAGATGAAGATATTGATCTGGTAGAGTGTGGCATTCCTGTTTTTGGTGAAGGTAAATTGTTATGCACAAATTATGGAAGATTTCAAGTCCAACCGAGAGAACATAAGTTGATGTCCATTTCTTCTAATATTGATATTGACATGTTTATAATTCCCGACGAAGACATACATGTCAGTCAACAAGTGCATATTTTCTTGCACAAAGAAGCTATTGAACTGATTGGTTACACCGGCATGGATGATATCAACTCAAAAATAGTTGTGGATTGCTTCCTGTACTCACTGCTCCTGACAGAACAACTGCGTGGAAATTCTGTCAGTGTTGACTATGGCTGGGCTACTCATGCCTGCAACTACTGGATATGTGATGGGATCTTTCAAGGGGACAGAGCTTGGGAGATTGTGACTGCATTGTATCGAGTGATACCACGGTTGGGCTATTCTTCACATGGAACAGAAGGTTTGGAAATCTATGTGGGTCGAGGAATAAGACCTCACAAAGGTTGGAATTCAGTCACCTCAAACAAACAAGGAGCCAAGGATATCTCTACTATTCCTGTAAATACATCATCCTATTTCCTTGAAGGAGATGGTCAGCTAGAACTAACAAATGATTTGTTTCAACTAGGCAGCAACCTCCGTGTGCTAAAACTCCGCAAATGCAGCTTTGATTTTACATCTCCTCCTTTTCACTGCTGCCACAACCTAAGATTCCTTTGGCTTGACCATTGTACAAACACAGGGAAGGAGCAAGGTGGAGGGCTAAATTTTCCAAACCTGTTGGTGTTTGACTTACGTTTCACAGATTATGTTCTGTTGCCACGGATGATTGAACTGATGACCAATCTCAGGGAGCTAAATACAAAGGGAGTCTCATGGAGGACTATAAATCATGCATGGAAAAAGCTACAGAACCTTCAGAAACTCCGAGTGACCGAATCTTCAGATGTGATCACGGTGGACAATTGCTCTTCCATAGATATGATGAATCTGGAGCTCCTTGACTTGTCCGGCAACACTCACATGGAATCATTGCCAAAAATGTCATCAACAAGAAGCGTGAAGATGCTTGTTCTTGATGGTTGTTACAGCTTGGAGCATGTTGCACTCGGAGGAGCTCTTCCACTCCTCGAGTGTTTTAGCTTCGATGGTTATGGCCCAGCAGAGAACTGGATGCATCCCATACAACTGCCAGAAAAGGAATTGCGTCCAAAGTATTATCTAGATCCAGTCAGAGCCAAGGTTCGAAAGATCTCCCTAAAGGGTTGTGCTCGATTGAAAAGTATCTTCTTGCGTGCATTGCCCAATATGGAGGAGTTGGACCTCTCTGGTACAGCCATTAAAACACTTGACCTCAATGCAATGGATGTCCCACACCTCAAGATGCTGCTCCTACTAGGTTGTGAAAAACTATGTAGCCTACTCTGGGGTGGGAGCCTTGACTTGGAAGTGCTACATGTAGACACTCGGGGGAAGATGAGATCAGTGGTCTGCTGCGGAGAACAGAGACCCTTTGGCTTTGGCACATGTATTGCTTTTACAGATGGAAGGTTCATTTGGTCGGTTATAGAGGGACTCTATTTGAAATCAAACAGCAACTCCAAGGTGCACCTCCATATCTCTTGTATGATCCATAGCCAAGCCAGCATCACCAAAAGTATTGAGGAGATTGGCCCTAGCCAAGAGGGTTTGGTTCCAACGGGACCGTTTTTACCTTATAGTGACATTGTCCTTGGGAGGGATGTAACACGTTCGTGCTTGTTGTGGGACCATCGACAGCTTCAACCTTTGGGCATCCATATCGAGATTGGTGAAGGAAGCCACAATTTAGACAGTATGAAGGATAATGATTTCTTTGGGTATCATGATAATGGTTTCTTTGGGTATCATGTTCAATCATTGCATGTCCATGACAATGCCTCCATCGCTTCTATCCCTCCACCGACTCTACCACCGTCTCATCCATGGTTTCCACCTTCACCATATTCACCTTCAGCATATTGGAGCAATCTAGAATGGTGCCATGTTGAGAGGTGCCCCAAGCTGCACACTCTGTTTACTTGTCTGACTAGAAGTATCAATGCCTTTAAAAGTATCAAGACATTTTCAGCTTCTGATCTCCTGATGGCCTATTGCATCTGGGCTAGAGGCATTAATATTCAAATTAGTGGTAGTTATTGTTTCGAAAATCTGCAGCACATATACCTGCACAACTGCCCCAGGCTGGTGTTCGTCCTCCCCATTTCTTTCATCTTGCATGGCTTGGAGACCCTCCAGATCGCATACTGCAGTAATCTTCGACATATTTTCCCATTGGACGACAAGTACCCTCAAGCAATAGCATCTGGTGTCACATTCAATAACCTAAAGCACATCAAGCTACACCATCTTCACAAGCTGGAGCAGATATGCGAGGCCAGATTGACTGCGCCAGTGTTGGAGACGATCGGCCTCAGGGACTGCTGGGGCCTGAGGCGTCTACCGGCTATAGCATGTCAAGGTCCTAAACCGGTGGTGGATTGCGAGAAGGACTGGTGGGACAAGCTCGAGTGGGACGGCTTGGAGGCCTGCCATGGCCCGTCGCTCTTCGAAACACACCACTCGGCTTACTACAAGAAGACCATCCCCAGGGGCTCCCTTCTAAGGTTTGTTGCACATTGATTTCTTATATGCATATATGTAGGTTGAGAAAGTGTCATAAGTTCTCTATGTAAGTAATATTTTCACTTTTTGTTCTTCATTTCTCAGGTAATCTGTTGCGCTGCTCCAACATGTGTTGCTCTGCGATGGAAGGGATGTCAGCTTACATGAAGCATCAGTTTATTGCTCTTACAAGATTCTCATCTCACAGCTCCGAGGTGTTTCCAATTGCTTGTGTGTTTGCAAGTGTGTGGTGTGTGCGCTTTGCAGTGTGGTGCACCTGCAAGTCATGTTGCTACTCGCACAATGAATAAATGGTGTGTCTTCTCCAAACCACCTGATCTGGGCATGCTTGGACCGCAAGCTTTTTGCAGCACGGTGTGGTGTTCAGAACCCAGCTGATTTGTGTTGGTTTGCTATTTGGTTGTAATAAATAAGAGGGTATACTTGTGTGCATCAACCCAACATGGTGTGTGATTGATGAACCATAAATTCAGCTTGTGTTTGGTTGATAAAACAACATACATTGCTGTGGTGAGTTGTTATGTGGTTTGTAAGAGTTTTGAGTGGACAATCTAGTAATGTGTTGAGCTAGCGCCCTATCGTTTCAGTGTTTCTTCTGCCAAGTTTCTCTAGTAATTCTCTGATGTTGGTGCTCTTTTGATTCTTAGAAAGAGTGTAGCTCTTCGAGATATATTGATCTTATTTCCTGGTGCAGCAACATTACACTTGTATGATTAATCTATATGAGCTGTGCCTGTTACCTTGAAGATCATTGTAAGTTGTGACTATTCTTCCTCTTTTTCTAATGGACCAGTTTGAGCGTTGTTCCTCCAAGAGTGCCTAATTGATGGTTCGTCTTTCATTCACCGTATAGATCCGCAGTTCCGTGGCATTGTGCTGATTAGATTAAAAAGCTAGTCCAATAACTGGTAAAGATATGCTGAATGCAGCAAAACAACCAATACTTGGTATCCACATTATCAGTAGGAAATCATAATCCATACAAGCTGGTTATCAGAAGCCAACAATTCTGATGTCTAAATAAATACCCAAATAGATCCTAACCAGCCAAACACGGAACACACCTTATCAGACAACTACCCTGGTAACAGCAGACATGTATAGAATGTTGGCAAAATTTACCATAGCATACTGCACTCCAGCGGCCATTACGGAGTGGTGGCCATAGCTAGGGAGGGAATATGTACAAATATCATGCGAAGATGTAAGTGCATGTAAGGAACAATATAATGGGAGCTTTTGGATCCTAACCAAAGCGTGCCCTCTTAAGGAAAATATAAGACGCTGCCAAGCATAATCCTCTAGCTTTTGTAGACGAGAATAGCCTGCATAGAGGGTAAATTCATGTTGTTCATAGTTTTGGTTCAAGGTAAGATAAAAAGTTCACATTTACCTAAATTTATGTTGTACAAGCATAGTTTTATTTTCTCTCATCCACATCACTTGTTGTCATACGTCATAAGATGAGGAGTTAGCTGACGTAACGCCTTTGTAAATACCCTAATAATATCAAAGATGACTCTATCTGTTCCACATGTTACCATCCCATCCAACTAAAGCGGTAATGTTATCAACCATGACCATTTTACCCTTTGACTTTGTTCTTTGACCCAAAACTATCCTTATAAGGTGGACTCGTCCTCTACCCCGATACTGCACCTCACTAGTGGCACATCCCACATGGTTCAAAAACATCATTCTCGACGGTTCTGGCGACTGTTGAGAATTATGTGTTTAGGATAAGTGCCTGTTATGCCATATGGTTCCAAGAACCATCTGGAATGTGCAGTGTCATTTGTGACGGTTTCTCGAAGTAAGCCGTGTGGGATGGGCGGCGTCATGCGCAACGGTTCCTACAGTGAGCCATGTGGGATGTGAGGTGTCATCCTCAACGCTTCTTAGGAGGGAGCCATGTGAGATATGCGGTGTCATGTGCGACGGTTCTTATAGTAAATTGTGTGGGATGATGTTGTGCCATTCACGAGGATCTTTTGTTGCAACCATTTTGAATTGCTGAAAAAAGCGCTTAAATATTTTGTTTTAGGCTAGCAAACAACAAGTTCATCAGAATTTTAGCAGAATTCATATATAGACAGCACATGACAACATAATTGATTTACATAATAGAAAAGGCAAATTATATTCACATGATATCATCCACTCACACATGAATTTTGTCCAAATAACACAATTTCATCAAAAGACATTTACACAAGACTAGTAGCTAATAAAGTAGCATTTACATGTCTATTAATACATCCATATATGGTTTTTTGGACTTGCCAGTAGCAAATTAGATGTTTGTAACGAAAAATTAGGCGAATTGCCCTCTAATCTCGACAAGGTCAATTTCCTTCAACACTTTCTCGTCCATTGATGTCAGAACCTGTATAAAGTAAGTTTAATGTCGCGTATATATGTTAAATGAAAAGTATTAGTAAAAAGTTAAGATTGACTAACCGTGAGTAGACCCTGTAGGTCTTTGATCCTCAAACATGAGATGAGTTTCATCATATTGTAGCAAACATAATAGGCACAAAGGTTGGTTTACCGCGGTTGTTGGCTACACTAGAAAAAATATAGCAAAGATATTAGTTATGCATAGTATTTTATTATGAAGTAAGATGATATAGGAGAATTTTTCCATTAATTAGGGAATACCTTAAAGCTGAAGCTGTGGTGCAAACTCTACATTTTTCCTATCCTAGATCTCCCTCCACGAACAATGTACGCAATGGATGCCCTATTGATTCCAAAATTTAAACCAACTCCAACATGAAGAAATAATACAAAAAATCAATATGGAAATGAAATATGCTCTATCACATGTTGATGAACTGGCTGATGCCGTGAAGTCGTGAGGCTTATATCAAACAAGGTATAATACCTCGTTTGATTTAGGTATGATGATAACTAAGATCTAACAAAAGTTGTGAAAGTTTACAACTCATGTACTTCATATTATATAAAGTATAAATAATCACATAAGTATAGTGCATAACTTACTCCTGATTGTATGGAAGAAGTATGAATTCCTTGCTCTGGTAAATCTACAATGCTTGTACAAAGTAATAGTAGACAACTTTTGAGTTCTCAGTGATGCTTTGTTTCGAGATCAAATGTGGGTGGAGGAAACCCAACGGTTCTTTCTTCACTTTGCATTTATGTCTAAGTATAGAGAACAAAAGAGTTAATTAATATATATGCATTTAGCGACAAGTTGCTTGAATGTAGATGACAATTGTGAAATACTTACAATATAAAGCATCTCATAAGGGAGGCGTCGATTTTTCAAAGGTTGAAGAGGAGGAACAAATAATCGAAGCCTACCATGTATTCGCCTGTCTCATGGAGGAAATGTTCTGGCTTGAAATACACAGCTATACTAGCTTGTCTTTTTCCGTCCTCCCTATTGGAGACGATCATGTAGTGCATATGCAATTTCTGGCACAACAAACCTACAATTGCCAGTTCAGTTGGTGGGTAGATCTCCACACGTGTACTGGCGAGCTACCTCCATGTTGGGGAACAACCTACTGATCTCCTCGTCGGTTAGCACTTTCGCTTTGCCCTTAGCTTTACCCTTGTATGTAGTCTTCACCGGAGCGATGGCGGTAAATCAAGCTCAAGGAACTTAGAAGGTAGCACTAGCGATGCGGACAGCTAGAGCTGATCATCAGACTAGAGAGAACAATGGGCCTTGACAAGATGATGGGGAAGCCTATGGTCCTGATAGTGCATTCTCCAAAACTATGTCCCTTTTGGGCCACTAGATGAATGACCCAATTGCATCTCCCAAAATCCGATTGAAAGATCGAGGTTTATCGACTAGAGGGGGGGGGGTGAATAGGAGATTATCAAATTTTACTCAAATTAGTTAATTACCATGCAAGGGTGAAGCAGATTTGAAAAGAGGCAACAAGAGCAAACTAAATCTAGCTTTAATTGAAGAATAATCAAGCAAATAGAAAGCTAGAAAGAGAACACGAAGTTTAACCCAAAGTTCAAGTTGTTGGCAACAACTCTACGTCTTCGTTTGAAGAGGTTGCGCACTTAGCTCCGAAGACACACATTCTTCACCTTCTTCTCCTTAAGCTTGGTCCACTTAGGACTTGCCCAATCACTCTTGGTGGATCTTGAGGTGATCCTCGAACCTTCACAAACTGTTGAAGGCGAATCCACAAATTGGAGCTCTTCAAGACGTCTAGCCGGCTAGGAGATGCCAAATCTCCAACAAGTTTGAACTCTAGGCTTGAAGAAGCTCTTGCTTGGATGCTCAACCAGATCTCAGATCTCTCAAAGCTTTCCTCACTCAAAGTAGATCTCAAGGAGTCAAGAGGAAAGGGGAACACAGTTGGAGAGAATTTCTTTTTTGAGCTAAGTGTCTTCCCGAGCCCGTAGGGGGTCGGGGGCTATTTATAGCCACTGCTCAGAAAAGAGTCGTTGGGCACAAAGATTCCTTTTTGGCACAACCGGAATCCAAAACTGGAAGCACTGGGTTTCAAGCCAACGGTCAGATCTGAGAAACTTCAGATGCACAGCGAAAGTCTTCAACACAAAGTCGGTAGCTCCGAAAGGAACACGGTCACACCGGGATTGAAGAATATACTCCGCAGAGTTACTTCCAGAAGCAAATCCCGGTAGTGCTGACTTTGAAAATGATTGAACCGAGTTCTGAAGAGTTGACAAGTTCTTCTACCACATAGAAGAAACTCGGTCAAACCAGAAACCAACTCGGTAGCACCGGTCGTCAAATTGACCTAAGACCAGAATAGGTTCTCGGCATCACCGGAAACAAAACCGGTATGACCGAAGACATCACATAGAAGAAACTTGGTCTAGGGCAACTGAAGAACTAAGTCCAGAATAGATTCTCGGTGAAACCGGAAGCGAAACCGGTGCAACCGAAGACATCACATATTTGGGACTTAGTCTAGGGCAGCTAAGTCCAGAAGGGATTCTCGATACAACTGGAAACAAAACTGGTGTAACCGAAGACAAGCCATATGGGACTTAGACTGAGACGAACCAAGACCTAAGTCCAGAAGAGATTCTTGGTGCAACCGGAAACGAAACCGGTAGAACCGAAAACAAAACGAACAAGACTTAGTCTAGAATAACAGAGGCATATTCCGGAAGCACTAGTCTTCGAAAAGTAGACATACCGGTTTTCAAAATATGAAACTAGGGCAAACCCTAAGCGGCAGGGTTCCCTAACTCTCCGACATAGAGGCCATTCTCGGCAGCACCGGTTTGAAGACCGGTCACGCCGCAATTGAAGCTCTTCGAGGCTTAAGACGACTAAGTCTTCAAACCTTGCAACAGAGGTCAATCTCGGTATAACCGATTCTTTAAACCAGTATAACCGAGAATCACAGTCTGTGTATCAGAAAGAGATTTCAAAGAAGACTTCTGAGATTTTGATTGAGCATTCTTGAAGGTTCTTCTTCTAACTTACATATCTCACCCCTCTTAATAGGCGGCTTGTCCTATAGACTCAAATGATCCTTTGATCATATCAAAGACTAGAAAAACACCACTAATCTTCTAGGTCCAAGCTTTTCTTCATCTCTAACTTTTTAGAGATCGACATCCGCTGGTTAAACCAACTACTTGGGGACTATTTATCTGAATACACTTAGTAAACCATTAGTCCCTTAATCGTTTGTCATTAATCATCAAAACTCGTTAGGGGGCACTAGATGCACTTTCACCGATCTTCATCAAGCGCCCGAAGTGATACATAGTGCTTCAGAATTCCCATGAAGCGCTCGAAGGGATATATACTGTGTAGAAATGCATAGCCGCACATCTTTATCTCGTACACAATATGAACAACGAGATGGACCATGATATCAAAGAACGATGGCAGGAAATACATCTCTAATTGGCATATGATCATGGTATCTTTCCAAGCATGTCACATAGGCTTTGCCTCCCTTTATAGTCATCCTTGAGCAATTACCATATGCAAGATAATCATGGATGGTCAAGAATAACAATCCGCTTAGATCGAAGTACTCCCGTTTGTAAGCATCCCATACCTTTACCCCTTTGTCCTTCCAGAGTGTTTATAGTTCTTCCATCGATAGTGCAAAGTAAATGTGGATGTCGTTTCTAGATTGCTTTGGCCCTTGGATAAGTATCAACATCATGACATACTTCTGCTTCATACACAACCATGGCAAAAGGTTGTACATACACAAAAGCACATGCCAAGTGTTGTGTCTGCTGCTCATGCTGTCAAACGGATTCATTCCATTAGTACTCATTCCAAACCTTACATTCCTCGGGTCCTGACCGAAGGATCGGTACTTGCTATCAATATTTCTCCACTGGGCCGCATCATTATGGTGTCTCATCTTTGTATCATCTTACACTCCTCGGCATGCCAATGCATCAAGTTTGCCTCCTTTGGGTTCACAAACATACCCTTCAAATGAGGAATTACAGGAAGATACCATGCAATCTTGCAAGGAATTCCTTTCATCACCTCATCGTCATCCTCACCTTGTCTGATCCACTCTTATGCTTGTATCGAGATGCTTTGCAGACTGGACATTAATGTAAGTTTACAAACTCTTTGCGGTACAAGATATAGTCTTATAGACATGAGTGTATTCTTTCAACTTCCATTCCCAAGGGATAAATAACCTTCTTGGCTTTGTAGGTTGTCTTGGGCAACTCATTCCTCTCTGGAAGCATGTCGGCCAACAGATCTAACATTGTTGTGAAGCTCTTGTCAGATCATCTGCCGCTTGCCTTCAATCTCAAAAGTTCAAGTATAGATGACAACCTAGAATATTTTGCTTTGTAGCCCGGATACAAATGTTTCTTAGAATCCTCGAACAAACCAATAAATTGCCCAATCACCATGGTTCCCATCCATCATTATGGTACCCCTCTACATCAGGTAGCATCTGACCCAGACCAGGCATACTATCGGCCTCATCATCGGACATCTCATCATCATAAGCACGATCGGCATCATCTGGATGATCATCATTAAAGGTGTTCGACATATAGTTGATTTCCTCCTTGATATAATTATTACCTTTAGCTATGATGGGCTCTTTATCGTGTTTGGTCCAACATGTATATCCTTTCATGAAACCCCTTCGAAACAAGTTGTCCTTAATCTGTTGTGTGTTCTCCCACTACCTAGTATTCTCGCAATCAATGCATGGATAGAAAATTCACTCTTCCACCTTATTCCGCATATCCACCATGGCAGCTCTTCTAAAACCAACAAATGTCATTGATGTACGCTTCACTAATACAACTCTCCTTGTATATCCACCCTCGATCCATCTACGTTTACATTTAAAGAATCAGTTATTAGTTTCTCACTTTACTTATTTACCATAGTGCTAACTTAATTTTGAATATATGCATACAAATTAAAAAATTTATAAACCCAGCTAGAGTACATGTAAAACCTGCACTATGCTTTCAACAATTAAATAATCTACATTTACATACCAACCCTAATCTAACCATATAATGCAATCTATTTACATACCAACCCATAATTGGGTTTTCCACTTCTTTTTTTTAACAATTTGGAAGGAATATAAGTAATATAATGCAATCATTAACCTTTAAGAACCAACAATCACCCTAAAATCACCCCCAAAGTGCCACCCATCCACAATAACCAAACGAACCTCGGGCCCTTAGACCCATCTGGTCGTGGGCTAGATATTTATAGGGTAGAACATCTGACATGGTTCACCAAAAGAAACTCTCATGAAACATTGCATATGGTTAGCATAAAAATAACCGTCACGGGGCTTGATGGTTTCTTAGGGAACCGCGACGGATGTTGCCGTTACCCGTGACAGTTTATTTTGGGAAATCTCACCCATATAGTTTCCATAAGCGAACCATTTAGGATATGTTGTATCCTTGACGAATTCTCGAACCTTCACAGATAAGGGGTCTTGTATGAGTAGTTCTGTACTAGTGTCTGCACCTCTCACGAGAGATAAATATGGTAAAAAGGCATTGGTCTTAGTTGTAGGCTAGGATTATGTTTCCTCAATAGAGTCATCTTGGTGACAGAGGCGGCGGCGGTCAGAATAATTGTCCTCCGACACCTTTCCTGTCTCGCCTACGCTCTTTCCGGTGCAAGCATGGAGCCAGTTAGGTTTTGGTACCCTAGATTTGGTGCTCCAAATCCGACGGGTCATGGTTGCTGTTGTCTGATGCTTTGGCTCTTCTAGGTGGTGGCAATGACTGTGGCCCAACTAAAGTTTCCTAGGTCCCTTCTTTATCAGGTTGGTGATCTTGGTGGCTAGGGGCTTGTGATGGGGATGAGGAGACTGCATTCCTACTTCACACTCTTGTCTTTGCTTCCGGGTGCTTCTTCGACCCCCTGAAGGAATAGTGGTGGATCTGCGACTAGCCATTAATGGGGAAGTTCCCCGACCGATGGTCATTCAACGTCCTTTCGTTCTCGTCTTAAACGGGCTTCTACTGTGGTTCTTGTAGACCTTCATGGCGATTGGTGCTGGTGCAGGTTTGGGAGTGGCTCTACGTGCCTTTCTTCTCCTTCTGCGGTTGGTATAGTGGCGATGATGGTGAGCTCCACCACATGGCGATGCGAGCTTAGAGGCGAAGACCCTCGAGCACTTGATTGTAATTTCTGCTTTATCTCTGGATCTCCATGTTTGGAACAGTGTACTCCTTTGTACTAATTTCATTATCTAGTGAATATCATATATCCCCTTAAAAAACGAGGTATTGGCATTGGCTTTCGTGTAAATAAGCACATATGCGGAGCCCACATATGCTAGCATCGTAAGTCCCTAACGAACTGTTTGTAAATAGACACTATCTTTTCATTGGGGCACATGAAGTCTATATTTGGCTCATGGTAGTGATCGTATGTCCCTAACGAACTGTTTGTAAATAGACACTATCTTTTTCATTGGGGCACGTGAAGTCTATATTTGGCTCATGGTAGATCAATCTTCTAAATTTAAAGTTGACTCCTATTGCAGAATTATCACTATGCCACGTTACCCTATAAATTACAATGAATATCATGGGACGTTTAGAGCCATAAGATAGAAGTGTTAAATTATAGGAAAAAGTATATTTTGAACCTTCAACTCTCGGCAAAATCTAAATTTCACTCCTCAACTCTAAAACCGAATGAATTATGCCCATAACTATTAATATCGTCTAGAGTACCTCATTGAGACTATTCTAAAATGGTTTAGGATGAGATGATAGTGGCTCTCACACATGTGGTAGCCCAGTCAACATATTTAGAAGTAAAAAATATAAATTTTTTTGAAACAAAATCAAGCTATCAACCCTCGACATTTATCTCCGGCGAATAGCAGCAAGTCCCATATACATGAATCCAAGCTTCCACCCAGAAGTACAATGGTATCTGATAGTAGTAGACTACCTCAGCACCCTCTTACAGATACTCCCTCCAACCTTGGCCAAAGCTATTTGCTCGATCAACAGAAGTCCTTAGAGTTGCTTCTTAAGTTGATTCAGATCAGCATTGTCTGCGTGCTGATGCTTTTATATCCAATTATATATAGGCTATGGATGCAACGTACACACTTACACTATGACCACTTCGTGCCTACAGAGATGCTATGATAGATTGAACGTAGACTCTTATTGTTATAAGTTTATGCTGTCATAACATATTTGTTTACAGGTTTACCATAACAACTGCCATAATAATTCTCAAGAGAATACATACACCCTTTTCCACAGTTACATTCAAGATGTTTACTCGATGAAGAAGAACATCCTGATCATGTATGAACAAAAAAAACACCAACGAATTCAGCAAATGATATGACTGCGCCAGGGGTAAAACCAGTTGTCCAAACAGGAGAATGGATCATAGTCTTGCTGTGTTTGTTGGTAGTATAGGTCTATGATTGTATAATTTCTCTTTGCCAATAAAGCTACTGACACTCGGAACACATATGAAGACAGCAAGTAAATACAACAGAAACAAAATTACAGCCACAAGATGTCCTTGTAATTACAACTTCGTGGCATTAATTTGTACGTGCGAAAGACAACTCCAATGCCAGAGATAACCGGTCACCCGCATATGTAGACAAAATTTATACTGTCATATATTTCAACATAGATGAGCGTACATCCTCCATGAAAGCCACAGCCTCCTCCTGAAAAGTAGATAAAGAAATATACAAAGTTATAGGGATAGCAAAAAATACATGATCAAAGATCTGAAGTCTTACTACATTGTTAATTTATTCAGTACCGTTGATTGAGGCAGGGACAGCACATCATCTGATTACTCGTCTTTACGCTCCCTATTTTCTCATCAAGAAGTGTTAATATGGACATGTTGAGCTCATTCCGTTCGACCATTTCGAGCAGCTGGGTAACATCACATCACAATTACAGGTTCGGCAGGTGCATATAGAAAAGTCACAGGATTTTCAGCTCTTACTGTTGTTTTCCTATCTCTAGATTGCAGGACCTTGGTGAGCCGGTCTTTCGCCGTGACGAGGTCGTCTTGCAACTTGTCATAGGCCTCTGCATTATCAGCAAGGAGATCAGTAGTTACACATACACGCAGTTATCTAGCTTCCATTAATCCATCCATTTAGCAGGAAACTGAGTAATTTCATTGAAGATTTTGTTAATTGACCGACTCCCTCCCCGATAACCTTCTGAATTGCTTCCAGCTCGATCAATCTGTCTTCCATCTCCTGCACATAGAAAAAAGAATCTCTAAATCAAGCTGGAATGGGAGCAAATTTTATCACGGCACAAAGGAATTAGGGAGCCGTGTTATGCATAACGCTTTTCTGGTGACTGCGAATTTGGTCTGCGCGATTTCTCGCTGGATGTGGTCGAAGCAGCCTTTGTTCAGCCTGGGGCGCAGCCTGCCGATCTCGATCTCGATCTCGCGCACATCCGTGTCAGGTATCACCCGCGCCTGTACTTATCCCACCGCGTAGTCACGCGGCCATGTCAGGTCAGGACACGCACGCACGGAAGGTGTTGGACGAAATGCCATGCCAGTGAAGTGTTTGGTTTACCTCGCGCTCCTTGCGGGCGGCGTTCCTGCTCCTCTTTGACCTGGCGGTCGAAGGCCTTGCGCACGTCGGAGTCGCTCTCGAGGCACCCGATGTGGCCGGGCTACGGCGGGGCGAGGATGCCCACCTGGTCCTGCATGCATGCCAAGCCGAGCCCAACGAGCCAGTCAAGAAACCATCAGAATTCTCCGGCGGGTAGGGATTGGTTGGTGTTGGCACGTACCCATGCATCGACGCAGCGGCGGCTCGTGGGCGTGCGGCGGGCAGCGGGGCGAGGTGCGAGGAGAAGGAAGCGCTATAGGATGGCACCAAGAGAGGAGGAAGAGGAAGCCATCAGCAGCAGGGTGGGCCGCGAGGATGGACGTTATCTCCTCGCTAACGGCGAATGACTGACACGATTTTTTTTTGAAAATCAAATGATACGAATATACGAGTCCGCCTCACCTGCAAGGGGATATCGCACGCACTAAGCTGTAGGTCCAACTAAAGCACGACACCTCTTCCTTTTAGACCCACCTAGATATTTTAATATGTCTAATTTTGTTCCCGAATCTTTGTTTCTTCTACATTCTTCGGTCTTTCTCTAGAGATGTGGTGGACGGACGCACGCGCTCGGCGAGCTCGTCGTGTGTCACACCCCCACCTACTGACAAGGCGGTGTATGACAGGGCAGGCCCATCGGCTGAAGACGTGGCTGTAAGCGTGCGTGCGTGCGTGCTGTAAGTGTAGTGCTTAAGTACTCCTGTAACCTTTTAGTAAGGATTATCGAATTAATGAATGAACTGAGCTATCAAGCTCCTTTGTTCTCGGTCGGTCCCCTTTTCCATTTTCCCCTTTTCGTTCTATGATTCCCCAACTGCAGCTCGGGACATCACAATTGGTATCAGATTTAGGCCCCGATCTAGTCCGCAACGGCGCCTCCACCCACACCAAACGTGCAGACGCGATTCGTCTTGATGGAGCTGGAGACGATGCAGAAGAACCTACAGGATTTTTTCACCAAGGCGCTGGAGGAGACGCTCGAGGCCAGGCTCACACCGTTGGAGGCCAAGCTCAACCCGTTGGCGACCGACCTCTGCGACCTCCGTGCGCGAGTCGACGCCATCGCCATGGATCTGGACGCGGTCCAGCGAGCGCGTACCCTGGTGGCCCCTCCGCACGACCCCGCCCAAGTCCACATCCACGGCGCGGGCAACGGCGTTTCCCAGCCGTACGCGTCGCCACGTGACGCGGCGGCAATTGAGGACCATCTCCGGGGGCCGTCGACGAGAAGTTCGATCCGGAGTACGCACATCGCGGTGCGGCGACGAGGTGCCGCGCGGGCACCGCGGCGTCCGCAACAATGACGACGACTGCCACGACCGCCGCGACGGGTTTCACCTCAAGCCACCCAAGCATTCCTTTCCGGTCTTCAAAAGGCAGTTTCCGTTATTCTGGATCGATAATTGCTACACATATTTTGACATGTACAACGTTCCTGCTCGTCAATGGATTAGCACTGCCACACTGTACTTCGAAGGGCATGCTGCTCTCTGGTTGCAAGCTTACAAACGCACGCATCACCAGGTTATTTGGGATGCCTTCATTATAGCGTTAGTCGCAGAGTTTGGCAGTGATGATTACAATGGGTAGATGTCAATTTTGTTGCAGCTTCGGCAAACAGGAACCGTGGCAGAATACAAGCGTTCCTTTGATAACTGTATGTATCATTTGCTCGCCGCCGATGCTGCCCTGAACTCCAAGTGGTTTGTTCATGGATTACGTGATGAGCTGTGAGCTGCCGTCTATCTGCAACATCTAGCAAGTGTGACCAGGGCGGCATCCTTAGCACGCATCCAGGAAGAAGAGCAGGAGAATTGTGTGGAGCATCAACGCCATCGGGCGCGACCTATAGCTACCATCAGACACCCTCCTGCAGCGGCCCCTAATGCTGCCGGTACGGTGGTCCGAGCAGCAGACCCTCGCCGGCTAGCTGATGATTTTTCTCGTGAGCGTCAGTTTGCGCGATTTCCGCAAAGCCAATGGACTTGTTTTCGCTGTGGGGACAAATACAGCAAAGAGCACAAGTGCAAGCAACCAGCTCAACTGTTAACTATACAAGTAAGAGATTTTGGGGAATGTCTATCTGACGATGTTTGTCATGCGTTAGCACTTTTGCAAGAACCAGATGAAGAGAAAGTGTGTTGCGTTCTCTCCGTTCAGGCTTTGGCCGGTACTGAAGAAGTTAATACCATGCGCTTAAGAGCCATGGTGGGCAACAAAGTTATGTTAATCCTTATTGACTCGAGCAGCACTGGAAGCTTTGTGAGCTCTGCTTTTGTCCAGCGAGCTCAGTTGCCGGTCCAAGAAGCCCGGAGAATTGCAGTTGGTCTTGCTGATGGCTCATGTATCTATTCCAGTACAGCTGCGCCTAATCTAACTTGGTGGTGCCAGGGAGCAACATTCAACAACAAAATGCGCATTCTCGATTTGGGGGCTTATGATGCTGTCTTAGGAATGGACTGGCTAGACAGCTTCAGTCCAATGACCTGTCACTGGCGGAACAAACACATATCCTTTCCGTATGGTGGCAGGCAGGTACACTTGCAAGGCATTCTCTCCGAAAAGCAACAGAAATTGCAGGCCATGGAGTTTACTCAGTTACAGAAATGCTTGGCTGGAAATGAGGTTTGGGCCTTAGCCTTACTTGAGCCGGCTACGGTGGAACAGGTGGACACCAATTCTACTCCAGCAGTGCAAGCCTTGCTAACTGAGTTTGAAGATGTCTTCGAGAAGCCCAAGACATTACCACCACACCGAGCTTTTGACCATGCCATTACGCTGCAAAACAATGCTCAACCTGTCAATTCTAGGCCTTATCGATATTCTCCCTTACAAAAGGACGAGATTGAAAGGCAAGTCAAGGAAATGTTCGATGCTGGTCTGATCACTCCAAGTCTAAGTCCTTTTGCATCTCCGGTGTTACTTGTGAAAAAGAAGGACAACACATGGCGGTTTTGTGTCGACTACAGGCCATTAAATAATATCACCGTTAAAAATAAATTTCCACTGCCGATTGCTGATGAATTGATGGACGAGGTGGCTGGAACCCAAGTGTTCTCTAAACTGGATTTATGTGCAGGCTATCATCAGATCCGCATGCATGAGGAGGATGAAGCAAAAACGGCATTTAAAACTCATCACGGTCATTTCCAGTTCCGAGTGATGCCATTCGGCCTGACGAATGCACCTGCCACCTTTCAGTGTTTGATGAACTCCATCTTTGCCTTGTATACCAGGAAGTTTGTTATTGTCTTTCTTGATGATATCCTCATATACAGCCCGGACTTGGTGACACACTTGAAGCATTTGAGGCTTGTGCTTGTTACCCTGCGTGAAAACAAACTATATGCTAAAGTGACAAAATGCTCATTTGCCAAGGACAGCATTGATTACCTGGGTCATGTCATCTCTGCTCGCGGTGTCGCCACTGAACCTGACAAGACTGCTGTCATGCAACATTGGCCTATTCCTACAAATGTCACGGACTTAAGAGGTTTTCTGGGCTTAACAGGTTACTACAGGAAATTTGTGAAGAATTACGGCATCATAGCCAAGCCACTCACCGAATTGCTCACCAAAAAGGGTTTTGTTTGGTCCGAGCAAGCTACGGTTGCCTTTAACATGCTGAAGAAGGCTATGGCAAGTACACCTGTATTGGCCCTTCCAAATTTCCAATTGCCTTTTGTCGTTGAGACCGACGCTTGTGACACTGGCATTGGCGCCGTATTGGTTCAACAGGGGCATCCGGTGGCCTATATGAGCAAAGCACTCGGTGTCAAGAATAGTAAGATGTCGATCTATGAAAAAGAATTCATGGCAGTGATAATGGCAATCGATAAGTGGCGATCTTATCTGCAGAGGGGGCCCTTCACCATTTTGACTGATCACCAGAGCCTTTGTTCCTTGACCGATCAGCATCTCACCACCGAACTCCAAAAGAAGGCAATGTCCAAGCTCCTGGGGTTGCAATTCACCATTAAGTATCACAAGGGCAGTGAGAATAATGCTGCGGATTCCTTGTCAAGGGTAGCTCATCTCCTACAGCTCAATGCCTTGTCCATTTGCAGACCAGATTGGGCACAGGAAATTCTCAATTCCTATGAGGCGAATCCTGAAGCAATGGACTTACTGGCACAATTAGCTATGAAGAGTCCAGATTCCAGAGGTTATTCCTTAGATAAGGGGCTTATTCGTTACAATGGATGCCTCTATATTGGCAATCAGTTGGCCTTACAGACCAAATTGATAAGTGCTTTACATGATAGCCCAGTGGGAGGACATTCCGGGATTCATGCTACTTACCAGCGGATGCGCAAGGTTTTCTTTTGGCATGGGCTTAAAATGGCAGTGGAGGACTTCGTCAAGCAATGTCCAACTTGCCAGAAGTCCAAGAATGAACACAACCACCCAGCGGGTAAATTACAGCCACTCCCTATTCCTACCAAACCTTGGAATGATATTACCATGGATTTTGTGGAGGGCTTACCATTGTCTGACGGTATGAATGTGATACTGGTGGTGATCGATCGTTTGACCAAGTATGCTCATTTTATACCTCTACGGCACCCTTACACCACAGCTTCAGTGGCCAAGTGGTTCCTCGACCAAGTTATCAAATTGCATGGAGTTCCTGAAATGATTGTTTCGGATCGGGATCCTATATTCACAAGCAACTTCTGGAGAAATTTGATTACTGCAGTGGGCCCTAAGCTCAATTATAGCACTGCAAATCATCCCGCTACTGATGGCCAAATGGAGAGGGTGAACCAATGTCTCAAGCAGTACCTTCGTTGTGCCGTCCATGAGGCTCCTGCCAAGTGGTGGCAATGGCTTCCCATGGCGGAATTCTGGTATAATTCTTCCTATCACTCTGCCATTAAATGTTCCCCCTTCAAGGCATTATATGGCTTGGAACCAAATTTTGGTGCATTACCAAATTTGAATGTGGATCCTTCTTCTTCGGCTTTTGATGTTGCTGCTGAATACCAGAAGTTCTCTGAACTGCTTAACGATAATCTGGTCAAGGCACAAAATAGGATGAAAACTTATGCAGATTAGAACCGCACTGAACGCTCCTTTGTGGTGGGTGATGATGTCCTCCTGAAATTGCAACCATACTCTCAGTCCTCCGTTGCTAATCGCCCTTATCCCAAGCTGGCGTTCAAATTCTTTGGACCATTTAAGGTCCTGGAGAAGATAGGAGAAGTGGCGTACAAGCTCAAGTTACCTGAATCAAGTGCTATACATCTAGTGTTTCACGTCTCACAGCTGAAACCTTTTCTTGCGAAGTACACTCCAGTTTTCACTACCATGCCAGCTCCTGATGTTCTGCAGGCCAATGCACCACAACTTGAAGCTATACTGGACAGGCGTATGGTTAAGAAAGGAAACGCAGCAACCACGCAAATTTTAGTCCAGTGGTCTTCTCTACCAGTCGAGTATGCCACTTGGGAGGATGACTATGTCCTCAAGAATCGCTTTCCGACAGCCCCAGTCTGGGACCAACCTGCCGTTCAAGGAGGGGCAATTGTCACACCCCCACCTACTGACAAGGCGGTGTATGACAGGGCAGGCCCATCGGCTGAAGATGTGGCTGTAAGCGTGCGTGCGTGCGTGCTGTAAGTGTAGTGCTTAAGTACTCCTGTAACCTGTTAGCAAGGATTATCGAATTAATGAATGAACTGAGCTATCAAGCTCCTTCGTTCTCGGTCGGTCCCCTTTTCCATTTTCCCCTTTTTGTTCTGTGATTCCCCAACTGCAGCTTGGGACATCACATCGTGGGGGCGCCGGGGGAGGGGCGCGTGGCTCGCCACCTCGGCGCGGGAGGGCGGGCTTGCTCGCTATGTGGCCTGCGAGATGGGCAAGTGTTCCGTCGGGAGAGCTCGATGCAAGCTCCAATGGCAGAGGTGAGTGACAGTGATTTATTCTCGTATTGCAATGCTTTGAATACAGCATCATGGATATAGCATGTGAAATTCATTTTTAAAGAAAAGACATCAAGAGCCACGGACATGTCACAAAAAATAGGGAAATTGCAAATTAGTGAAAGCTTCTTGTGCCCATGTCCATATTTAATCGCATAACTAAATTGCAGAAATATTTAGTAACAAATCCACAAGCTTGAATATATAAGAACGAAAGGCATGCTAAGACAGAACACTAGAACACTACATCAAGAGCCAAATCTCTTAGAGAGCGATTCTCACAAGAAACTAAGGTTTTGATTGAGCCATTTAGAAATGTTTGTCTTGCAGATTACTTGATTGGTTATTGAAGACCTGGAAGAATAAACAAAAAATATTTTTTGTGAGATATGAAAGATGATTTTGATAATTTCAACTCTTAGGTGGGACAATACCTTGGTTAGCAGCTGGTCATTTTCCTTTGATGACCATCCTAAGTCAGGTAATATTACAGAACTCTGCATATAGTGCCAATCCAAAAGTGAATGAAAGTTAATGGCATGTGCTTGCTCATCCTCATATAGGGTTTTGTTGTAAATGATTGACTAAATAGATATACCTCACTTGGTTGAGTGCTACAATAGAAAAATGGTTGTTGTGGTTGCAAGCCAAATAAATGTTGAAAAGTAGTGTCAGCTTGTGGTAGTGGAGGAATAGCATGCTGTAATACTTGCAAATTGTAGTTTTCACTTGATATGGTGAAATTTGGATTTGCTTCAGATGATATAGAAGTAAAATCAGCATTCTTGTCTACTTTTGATGATGGGTAGTGCTACCACCATATAAAGGTCTCTACTGGGTCTTGGTGAGAAGATGTGGCCCAAAGGCCCGATTAGGAGGAAGCGTAGGCCTCAAGATGATGAGTACTAATCGGGATCGGAGAGCAACTCTCGACACGTCATATGGAAAGAGTCCAACTCGTATACTACGAGGACTCGGGATATGGTATTAAGAAAGAGTCCGACTCGTGTACTACGAGGACTCATGACAAGGGTTACCACCCTATTCCACCTATATAAAGGAGACAAACCCTTTCAAGAGGGGACAAGTTAGATTGGATCAGGAGCCAGAAGCAACGCTCTATCCTACAGCCTTAGTCGACTAGCCGCCTTCGAGAGCCCTTAGCCTCGAAACCCTTCTCGCCGGGTTCCCTACCCGTCGAGTTCCACCTGAACCCGAATCTCGTCGAGTACCCTACTCGTCGTGTTCTCTCTGTACTTCATATCACATATCAATCCAATCCAAGCAGGACATAGGGCTATTACCCAACTCGGGGGCCTGAACTTGGGTAAAGACGGTGTTGAAGTAGCAAGTTGATCTGAGTTTCCACCCTGCTACCGTACAAATATGTGCTGTACGAGTACCCCTCGTATACCATAGATCGACAGCTGGCGCCCACCGTGGGGCCCTTACATCAGCTTCAATTCGCTTCACCAGCTCTCGCCAACAAGATGGTGTACACGGGCTTTGACGATAAAGACTTCTATGATGTCTCATCCAGATCCCGCAACAGCTGCACCAACTCTCCTGATCAAGCAGAAGCTCGCTACCTTCGGCGTCGTCTCGCCATAGCGAGTAGTCAACCACTTCCTATTGCTCTACGAGTCGTCGCTACTCCATTCGCCTGAACAAACTTCAATCCATACGCTTCTGATCCACGGGATCTACAAAGCACAATCATCTCCAAACGTACCCGACGCCAGATCGCGCCTCGACAAACTGCTGCCAGACTTGATCGTCATCAGATCGAGTTACACCCGGCCGACCTCAGGCACCATCTAAACAGAAAGCGCCTCCGCTCCACCGCGTGACAACACCACTGCAGAGTTCGAGGTGTATTCCACCGGGACAACTCTCCTCGCAGCAGTCAAGGATCGAATATTGTAGACGATATTCCCTGAAGATTGCTCAGGTCTACGCTCCATCAGAACTCCAGAAAGGTTTGATTATGACTTCCCCCATGTCTACATGGCGGAAATCGATACCACCCCACGGGCAATTCGCCCCTCAACCGATGGGAATGCCTCTTCATCGACTACTCCTATCTCCGAGGCTAGGAAAAAGGCCGCTCATTTATGGGCCCTCGCTGCTCAGATCAAACAAGCGCTATCTGATCGTTTCGATGATGTAACTCGACAACTCTACGAGGAGCACGAGCAAACACTAGCCGACATCCAACATGTCACCGAGGCTGCGCATAACGAAGCTAGGGTTCTGATCAACTCTAATCTAGATGCCAACACTGCTAATCCAAACGGCGAGCCGCATCGCCACTCAGGGGAAAGACGAGATCACCGTACTGGTTCTAGGTATCAACGGGTTGAAGAGTCGCCACGAATAGCACGAACCTAACAACGCTCCCCGAAGAAGAGCAGAACTCGGTCACGATCACCCAGTGGTCGCCGCAACCGTAGCCATGAGGATCAAGACGACTACGACGAATGCCGCAGTCGTGGCAAGGCTCACCGGGACAACCCCAGCTGGGAGCATCGCCACCACAACGACAAGCGTCGTTCCCACGACTGTGATGATCGCCACCGACATCGCGAATGCTACTTCGACTATTCATCAGAAGATGACAGCTTCATTCCCGGTATTATCGCCGGTTGCCCCGTGCTGTCTCCCAGACTACGTGGAGCACGGATACCCAAACACATACGTTCCAGCAAGAATCTAGAGTACAATAGAAAAGGAGATTCGAAAGAGTTCCTCATCAGATTTACACAAGACATCCTGACGATGGGGGGGGGGACACTACCTCAATGGCCAACCTCCTTCCCGTGTGCCTCGCCGAGGATGCAGCCGCTTGGATTCAGAACGTACCCGAGGGTTCCATCCATAGTTGGGCTCAGTTCCAAGACATGTTCATCAAGAGTTTCTCCACCACTCGCGACGCCTCTACCATGAGGTCCGAGTTCAAGCGAATACGACAAGGAAGGGACGAAGGCCTTCGCGACTTCGTTACCAGATTCAAGAGCAAAGTCAACATTGTCGTAGGACTCTCCTTCACTGAAGTACTCGAAACCTTCCAAGCCGCCGTCCGCGATGAAAGATGCTTGGACCACGTCTACACTGCTCAACCACGTAATACAGCGGAGCTGATGGAAATTCTCCGAGTACGAGTAAACTATGAAGACCAACGCCTCCACAACATAGAAATCAACAGAGGCCTCCACAGGTCGGATGACCGTGAAAGACGGAAACGTTCCCCAGACAATGACTCGAGGCGATCTCCCCGAGAAGGTCGGAGAGCGAAGAAGGGGAAACGGGACCCTGAGGCTGTCCTGGCCGGGTTCCATGACAAAGAAACATCCGACCACCGAGAAGACCGACCGAACAGATGGAAGACAAAACCTAAAAGGAACACAACCGGTGAAATCTTGGATAAAAACTGGATACCAGAAGAACAGCGTACTCGTCACAACTGGTGTAAATACCACCGCAGTGGCTCTCACGGCCAATCATAGTGCCGTGAACTCATCAAATTACTCCAAGAAGAAAGCAGCGCCGAAGTGGCCAACAAACCTAACCCCCGAGTTCAAGACAATTCAAACAGGGAAGAATATCCGGAGGATGAGGATATACACGTCAACAATATCTACCAAAACAACGATGTCCACTAGCTCGCGGATGCACCAGACCTACATCAAGTCGAAGACAGCGAGCAAGTCAACATCAAGCAAGTCGACATCGATTCACAGATCAATCACATGTGGGGTGGTTCGGCCACGTACGACTCTAAGAGACAGGCCAAGCAAATATCACACGATGTTCTAGCCATATATCCGCGTCCCACACCTTCCAAATTGAAGTGGGCTTCAACAACCATTGTGTTCAGCGCAACCGACTACCCCGACAATTGCCCTTACCTAGGACGATATCCCCTGATCGTGTCACCCCGGGTTCGCAACATTATGCTGCACAAAGTTCTGGTAGATGGAGGTAGCTCGTTCAGCCTCATGCCAGTATCTACACTTGACAAGATGTAGGTTCCCCGCTCGATGATCAGGTCCGTTGTCAAGCGCTTCTACGGGATTGTTCCAGGATTAAAGCACGACCCGATCAGGCAAATCACGCTACCTCTTACGTTCGGAACTTGTGATAACTTCCGAACCGAAGAATGCATCTTCGAGGTCATCGACTTCGACATGGTCTACAATGCTATACTCGGACGACCTCAGCTGGTCCAGTTCATGGCGATCCCTCATTATGCATATCCTATTATGAAGATTCCTGCGGTACATAGGGTCATTACAATCAAAGGGTCACTTCCTTCGGCTGTCGAATGTGACATGCAAAACTACGGCCTCACTGCTCGACAAGATACCGACGAAGCCGGACAATCCTCTCCCGTGACTGACAACTCGGGACGGGTCAAGTTGAAACCCAAACTATCAGTGCAACCACACAGCGAAATCAAGTGAATTCCACTCCGCGAGGATGAACCCAAAAAGACAGTCGAGATCGGGTCCACCCTCGACCCAAAATAGGAACTCGCGCTCACCACCTTCCTCCGGGCAAACCCAGATGTCTTTGCCTAGAAGGCATCTAATATGCTAGGAATCCCAAGGGAGTTGGCTGAGCACAAGCTGGACATCGACCCGGTGATCAAGCTGGTCAAGCAGAAGCTTCAAAGATTCAACCCGGGGCAGCGTAAAGTCATCGAAGCAGAACTCCAAAAGTTAACAGATGCTAACTTCATCGAACCAATCAAATACCCAACATGGCTTGCCAATCCTGTGCTAGCTAAAAAAGAAAATGGCCAGATGCGCATGTGCATCAACTACACGGATCTCAACAAAGCTTGCCCGAGGGATAACTTCCCACTACCTCGTATCGATCAGATCGTCGACTCCACCTCGGGTTGCACGTACTTACGCCTACTCGATGCATACTTGGGCTATCATCAGATTCGTATGCGGGAATCAAATGTCCCTCATACTGGCTTCATTACCCCTTACGGCACCTTTTGCTACAAGACAATGCCCTTCGGATTGAAGAACGCGGGTTGCACCTACCAGCGAACTATGTAGACAGCTTTCGCGGCACAAATCGGGCGGAACATGGAAGTCTATATCGACGACTTGGTGATTAAGTCGAAGAAAGAAAAACGATCTCATCACCGACTTGTCAGAAACCTTTGACAGCCTCCGAAAAAACAAAATCATGCTGAACCTGGAACAATGCGTATTCAGCGTCGAGGCTGGCAAAATTCTGGGTTTCATGGTTTCTCATCGAGGCATTGAGGCCAACCCAAAGAAGATCGAAGCCATCCTCAATATGAAGTCACCTACAAACACAAACCAAATTTAGAAGCTCACCGGATCCATGGTTGCACTTAGCAGATTCATCTCTCGCTTAGGGGACAAGGGAGTCACCTTCTTTAAACTCTTACGCCAGCATCGAGGCTTCACATGGACCGAAGAAGCCGAGAAGGCCTTTCAATCGCTCAAGACATATCTGGCCAACCCACCAGTACTGGTCCCCCCAGAACCCGGCGAAACTCTCCTGCTTAATGTCGCTTGCGGTCCTCGAGCAGTTAGCGTAGTACTCGTCGTCGAGTGAAAAGAAGTCAACAAAACCGAGAAAGCTCAACCACCAGTCTACTACGTGAGCGAGATACTATGACCGAAGGAGAGATACCCGGACGTTCAGAAACTCTTATATGCTGTGCTCCTTGCTTCCCGCAAATTAAAGCACTACTTCCAGGCCCACAAAATAATCGTTCCGTCCGTCTACCCACTCGGCCCCTTTACCAGAAATAGAGAAATCACTGGCCGCATTGCTCAATGGGTGTTCGAGTTGGGCGCCTTCGACCTCGAGTTCACGCCTCACACAGCAATCAAGTCGTAGGCCCTGGCCGATTTCGTTGCCGAATGGACAGACCCGGAACCCGAACCCGCAGACAACGATTACACAAGTAAGGTCTGGACTTTATATTTTGATGGATCCCTTACCCTCACAGGCTCAGGGGCTGGCGTCGTCATCACCGCACCAACAGGAGAAACCCTCCAGTATGCCATCCAGTTGCGCTTCCAGGCCACCAACAACGAGGCAGAATACGAAGGCCTCCTCGCCAGACTCCGCCTCGTCGCCGCCCTCGGTATCCATTACCTGACCGTGAAAGGCGACTAACAACTCATCGTCTGTCAAGCAAGCAAAGATTATCAAGCCGTTAATCCAACGATGGCCGCTTACTTAGCAGAAGTGCGGACTTGGGAGAAAAAATTCACCGGCCTAGAATTCCAATATATACCCAGACGGGATAACTGCATCACCGACGCCCTGGCTCACGTCGCCTCAGGTCGAACATCCCCCCAGCTGGCGTCTTCGTCGAATAGCTCTTCAACCCGTCAGTCAAAATCTTACTAGAAGAAGAGAGTACTCCCACCCCTTGCGACACTTATGAGAACAACGGGACGTCTCAGCTCGACGCCCCCAAGGGGATCGCTGGTGAAGAAATTGCCCAACTTGACGAATGCACAGATTGGAGGCACCCGATACGTCAGTACTTACTTAACCAACTCAAACTAGTAGAAGAAGAACAAGCCGAGAAGATCTCCCGCAAGGCTATGCAGTACACCATGATCAACAACACCCTCTACCGCAAGGGAGCCCTCAGCGTCCTCATGAAGTGCATACCTATTGATGAAGGCAAGCAGCTACTCGAGGAAATCCATAGCGGACTGTGCGGCGCTCACTCCGCGTATGGCACACTAGTTGGCAAGGCGTTCCGACAAGGATTTTACTGGCCCACTGCGCTACACGACGCGGCCGACTTGGTCCAAAAATGCAAGGCCTGTCAATTCCACAGATGGCAAGCACACCAGCCAGCCCAAGCCCTTCAGACAATACCTCTATCATAGCCTTTCTCGACTTGGGGGCTAGATCTCCTCGGGCCTTTCCCCTAGGACGCGGGGGTCATAAGTTCTTAATTGTCGGCATTGACACATTTACCAAGTGGATCGAGGCAGAATCCCTCTTAAGCACCACGACAGCAGCGGCACAAAGATTCATGCAACGGCACATTTTTACCCGCTTTGGAGTACCCAGCTGAATCATTACCGACAACGGACCACAATTCGCAGCAGCCGACTTCATCGCCTACTGCGAATCCTATGGCGCCAAAATCTGTTACGCCTCAGTAGCTCATCCCCAAAGCAATGGCCAAGTCGAGCGTGCAAACAGCCTCATACTGGACGGGATCAAGAAGCGAGTATACAATACACTATAACGCCACGCCAAGTCATGGGTGACCGAGTTGCCCAACGTCCTCTTGGCACTCCGCACTACAACCAATCGAGCAACCGGAGCAACCCCATTTTCGCTTGTCTACGGGGCGGAGGTGGTCCTCCCATGTCAGATCTGGATGAAGTTCTCCCACGTAGAACAACATTCCGAAAATGAAGCAGAAGCACAGAGGGTCAACGATCTCAACCTCCTCAAAGAAATGCGCGACTGTGCATACATACGGCGGCCAAGTATCAACAGGACTTACGCCGATACCATGAACGCAATGTCAAACATCGACACCTCGAGATCGGTGACCTCGTCCTACGATTGGTCCAGAAAACTCAACACAGAAATAAGCTATCCCCCAAGTGGGAAGGACCCTATACCATCATTGCCAACCCGCGACCAGGTGCTTTCAAACTCGCTGACAATGGCTCCGTATTATGCAACACATGGAACATTGATCAACTATCCAAGTACTACGTATAAGCTTCCCGGGAGCTCTAACCTGGAAGATTTCTCTTTGTACCCTGTACCTCTACGGATGAAGTGTATACATTGACATACTAAATACTCTCAGCGCCCATCAGACAATTCACTGGTTCATACATGGCACTCCAAAAACGTCTCTAACACGCTTCGCCAAGAGACTTGGGGGCTGGCACGGACACGGGTACATACCTCGTTTTTGCCTCCCCAGACCAAGGCACACAAGCGTTCGACAGCTCAGCGCACGGCACGAACACGAGGTCGCTCCTCGTTCCACCTCCTAGAGTTTGGCCGCCATATAACCGCCTCGTATGCACTCAGGGGCTAGCATGAAAGCAGGTTCGCACCCTGGTCCGCTGCCCCAAGTCCGGGTAGCTGTCCATTACCTTGCCAACTTAACCCGCGGGACGAGGCAGAATGAGAGTGCCACAACTCCGCCGCCCCCTCCAGTCACGGTAACACCACACACCATGCATCTCTTGGAAGCCTGGCATGTACACGATGTTTCTTAACTTGTTTCACCTCTTCACGAATGCAACGGCCGACAGCTCCCTTGCATCTGCGCGTGGCTAGGCATGGCACGAGTTCCTCAACACGTTTCGCCTCCTCGACTACGGCAGCCTACCCCAAGGCACGAGTACTCCAGTCAAGGGCTACCACAGCGAAGTTTTTTTCAGACTGTTCATTCAAGTTCCTGCTAACTCACACAAACAGTCGAGGGCTACCACAGCAAACTTTTTTCAGACTGTTCATCCGAGTTCCTGCTAACTCGCACAAACAGTTGAGGGCTACCACAGGGAAGTTTTTTCAGACTGTTCATCCGAGTTCCTGCTAGCTCACACAAACAGTCGAGGGCTACCACAGCGAAGTTTTTTCAGACTGTTTATCCGAGTTTTTTGCTAACTCGCACAAACAGTCGAGGGCTACCACAGTGAAGTGTTTTTTTCATCCGAGTTCCTGCTAGCTCACACAAACAGTCGAGGGCTATCACAGTGAAATTTTTTCAGACTGTCCATCCGAGTTTCTGCTAACTCGCACAAACAGTCGAGGGCTACCACAGCGAAGTGTTTTTCAGACTGTTCATCCGAGTTCCTGCTAACTTGCATAAACAGTTGGGGGCTCGGAGGCATACAACACACTGTGCAAGCCTATGGCCACAAAGTCATATAACAGCATAAAGGAGCCTAGCACATCAAGTATAAGACGACAAACAACTACACAACTAGATTGCATAATTTGAAAGTTCTTTACACCCCAAAAGCATACAACCAAAGGAAAAAGGATCTAATCCTCCTGCCCGGCAAAAGCACTACCCCCAGATACATAAGCCCCTTCACTGCCTCCGGACACAGTAGGAGCATCTTCAACTGCCTCAAAACCAGATTCACTAAGGAAGTTGTCTACCGGCTCATGCCAGTAGTCGATCCGCGAATCCTCCGCTCCAGGTTGTGGGGGCTCGCCAAGATCAAACTCAAGAAGATTCGAAGGAAGTTCCGGTGCCAAATCCTTAGCCAGCGCCAAGGCATAAGATATGGCCATGTTGGCCATACTCTTCGCCCGCACAGATGCATCCTCCTTGACGAAGCTCAGAAAATTGCTCAGGCGTGCTCGATACTCGGTCACGGCCCTCGGCAAGTCCTCCAAAGAAAACTTCGTGAAATCAGGGTGGTCGGGGAACCTCAGACTTGCCATAACTCGGTCAAGGAGGGAGCACGCGTCCATGGCAACCCGGGATTGCGCCTGCAAATGTTCCCGGGAGAGCTCAGCATTCTTCTTCACCCCATCGAGTTCCTCGCGGACTAGCTGGTGAAGATCAGTCGCCGACTTAGCCGCTGCAGCAGCCGTCTCAGCACGGATCGAAACCGCAACGAGCTGCTCCCTCAACTCGATGTTGGCTACCCGTAACCCCTCGAGCTCCTCGACTTGCTTGGCCCGAACCTCGGCCTCCTCAACTCGACGATTAGCCGCGGACAACTGGAGTGCCAACTCGGCGTTCGCCGGCCGCAACCGCGTGACCTCCTCTTCACTCTCGCGGAGTCGACCAAGGAGGGTGTCCTCTCTAGCAGCCGCCGCACAAGTCGCGCGCTGCTGCAGGATATGTAGCAAGACGAACATTCAAAAAAAGCAACTATACGAGCCAAGATGTCAGAAGCCAAGAAAGAGTTCACTCACCTTCATCCAAGTTAGGGCGTAGTCGATGTACGTCCGATACTCGGTGCGAGGGAAGGGGTGCCTCGACCCGCCATCGTCGACCTCTAGGATGGCTTCCGATCCGGCAAGTCTGGGTTTCCTCACGCCAGCTGCAGAGGCCACCAAATCCCGGGGTACTCCCGCAAGAGGGACAACACCGGAGGATTCGGCGCCTACCTCCGACCGCCCCTCAACGCCGCAACGCTCCACTTCCAGAATCACAACAAGCTCCTGGCATTCAGGAGGGGAGCGCGACGAGGAAGCAGGGGAAGCAAGTACAGAACTAGAAGAAGTTCAGAACTTAGGATCCAAGCAACATCAAGAAGGAAAATTAAATCAAGTCAAAGGAGAACCCTACGTCGAGCTGGGGGGATCGCCCTCTTCGCCGGTCTCTGCGAAGTCGAGGAACTAGAAGGCCGCTTAAGGGTATATCGCTATCAACACAACAGGAACCAAGGTCAAAGAACTCGAGCAAATCAACTCGACGCCGACTCCCCGGAACAACAAAACAAGAAAATGTACCGGGGCGGCTTGGCCTCTCCTGCTCGACGTCGCGACCGACTTCCTGCCCTTAGATGGTGGGGGCTTCCGAGGCCAGACCACCTCGGTACATGATGGACCGAGTCCCATAAAGGGGCGCTGTGTGCGAGCCAGAAAAAGCTAAGATCGTTACAATCAGCCACCCGAAGACTAGAAATGCGCGATTGAAAGAACACAGGAAGGAAACACCCACCGAGATGATCAGGGCTCGGGACGTTTCGTCCCGGTAAGCAAGGGATTCAATCTCCGGATGAGCCCGGGACTCCCAAGGGGAAACCCAGGCACCATCTTCACCCCACTCGGCCTTGAAAAGGTCGTCAACATGGCTCCAGACTTCAGCTGAGATCGAAGAAGCATAAAGTCACAGAAGAAAAAACTACCAATAACAACTCAAGTTTTCGAGTGAGAAGAAGCAATGGGACATAACATCATTAGCCAACAGAAGACCGACTTCATCCGACCACCCGGGTAGTCCTCGAGCCCCCAGCGGCGTGATGCGGCGAGTGATGAAGTCGCCCACCACGTGCACCGCCGTCAAACCATCCCGACGAAGCTCGTAGATGCGATCCCTCACGGCTCGGGACCTCCGAGTAAGTCAAGGACGGTCCTTCCACAAGTCCCGCTGAGCCGGAACTTCACAGCGCGTCATCGGGTCATGCGTCGACCGATTACAGAAAGTCCAATTGGAGGCCCACTTCCCCCACGAATCCTTCGGGGAGAAAGGGATGTACCTCGCCTTGACGTTGTCCCGAAGAGAAAAGGGGCATGCGCTATAGGCTTGGCCCGTCGTCGACACTTTAAGAGTGTAAAAGTATCTGAACGACTCGACATCCGGCATCGTTCTGACGAAAGCCTCACACAAATGAGCGAAAACGGCAAGGAAGAATATCGAGTTGGGAGGGAGGTTTACTAACTCGATCTCAAAGAAGGACAGAACATCTCGCAAGAACTCGGATATCGAGAGTCCGAGCCCGGACTTGAAGAAGTCGAGGAAGACCACCAGGTCCTCCTCCTGGGAGAACGGCCGGGATCGGTCCGCCGGAGCTGGAAAGGCCACCGACTCGGGTAGTTCCCCCTCGCGCACCATGCGCGAAAGGTCCTCCGGGGAGCTGCAGGAGGTGAGCAACCTAGCTATCCCTGGACCGGAACTCACGCCGCTCCCCACGACGGCAGATGACACCATCGACACGGTCGTCTCCGGGACCTTCGGAGCCTTGCCGCGGGCCGGATCCCTGGTCACTGTAGCAGCCAACGAAACGTCGCCCGCCTGTACCTCGGTAGCCCCCTCAATGGGCCCCTCCGCAACTGGCCTCGACTCCGCCGATGACATTGCGCAGGAAGATGACATCGCACAAGTACACCGGCGCTCGGAGGCTTGGGGATGGATCTGGTTTTTCAAACCACCACAAGAAAAAGCAAAAGGGAGACGAAGAAGCGGAGTGCAATGGGAAAGATTAGAGCAAAAGCGAATGGAGGATGAAGAGGAGAAAATAAATCTTATTATAGTCCCTCTGACCGAGGCATGAAAAGCGCACTATACCCAAGGAGTTGCAACCACCCCGACGTTTTCAGCGCGCTGTGCCTGGGAAAATGCAACCGTCCTGACGCACGAACAAAGCCATTATGACGCACAATACAATCATGACATCACCATCCGTGAATCCCGCTGAGCGGGTTCGGGCCGCGATAAAAGGGCAAGCCCCATCTGGTTCTACAGCTCGACCTGATGTTACCTCGAATCAAAATTTGGTTTTTGGCTCCATCACGCATACTGATGGGGGGCTTGATGATGGGTAGCGCTACTACCGTATAAAGGTCCCTACTGGGCCTCGATGAGAAAATGTGGCCCAAAGGCCCGATTAGGAGGAAGCGTAGGCAACTCTTGACACGTCATATGGAAGGAGTCCAACTCGTGTACTACGAGGACTCGGGATATGGCATTAAGAAGGAGTCTGACTTGTGTACTACGAGGACTCATGACAAGGGTTACCACCCTATTCCGCCTATATAAAGGAGACAAACCCCTCCAAGAGGGGACAAGTTAGATTAGATCAGGAGCCAGAAGCAACGCTCTATCCTACAGCCTTAGTTGACTAGCTGCCTTTGAGAGCCCTTAGCCTCGAAACCCATCTCGCCAAGTTCCCTACCCGTCGAGTTCCACCTGTAACTCGAATCTCTTCGAGTACCCTACTCGCCGAGTTCTCTCTGTACTTCATATCACATATCAATCCAATCCAAGTAGGATGTAGGGCTATTACCCAACTTGGGGGCTTGAACCTGGGTAAAGTCGGTGTCGAACTACCAAGCTGAACTGAGTTTCCACCCCGCTACCGTACAAATACGTGTTGTACGAGTACCCCCCCGTATACCATACATCGACAACTTTAGTTTTACCTGTCCAGAATGAGATATGTTAGAATCCTTTCATTAACATTTCAGTATATCTACACATCCTTTTTGTGCTATACTATACCCTTCTTTTGCTTCTTCTTATTGCCTGCTTCAAGTCCAGGTTTCATCTTGCTACTACTTCTTTTTTGTTCTTTTCTCTTTATTCCTTGTACTTGGACCACATTTTCCTTGTTGCATTCACCAGGTAGTTTCTTTGCATGTTTACGCTTAGTTGGGATACATGTTGAGTGATTTCCATGCATGATTTGATCAACCTTTTCCATCAAGTTCTAATAAAGTCCTTTGTAGCAGTGCATACGCCTCTTCATTTTCTGCTGCTTTGCTCAAGATATTGTTGTAAGAACGACATAATGATCCATACTATCTAGCTAGCACAACTCGTGTTTCTTCGTCATTAGCGCACTTCTGATTAGCCTGTGATGGTCCTGTTTTTGCATGTCTTGTCCATCTTTTCAATATATACTCTGGTGTTAGCTCCTTGATATTGTTATGGTCCAACACCTTCAACGCATGCCGGCATAGTACCCCAACAAATTCAAACTTTTTGCATGAGCATGAAACCTTTGATCCATTAGGATCAAACTTTACCCAAAAACTATGATCTCCATACTTAGCTGAATCGATAACCTTGAATTCAAAAGTAGAGACAATATGACCATTGTTGTACAAACAACATCCCATCACCATGTCAAATTCTTCTCGGAATATCTCAAACATTGCAGGTGTATATGCTTTTGAAGCTTGTATCAGCATCCGCACTTGTGGCACTCTTGGACATGTTTGACTTGCATAGAAATCACTCTCAAAGTGCTTGAAGAAATCTAATAGATCAAGGCGAACATGCAAGTACCTCTTCAGCAGTGCATTCAGACTCTCACTTCTTTGTGTAGATTTCATATCTGCACAAAAGGTTTGTCGACCATAAACTAAAGCCCACTTCTCCTTATTCTGAAATAACCTATGTAACCACTCATTATCTTTCAAATTGTATCTCTCTATCATGTCATTCCAAGCTGCTATGAATTCATCAACTTCTTCAAAATCAAAAACACACTTGCTAAAATCTTTCTGAAATGTTTAGGAACCTTGGAAAATGTGGCTCAAATGTGTCGCAGCATTCTGATACATGTGCCAAACACATAGATGGTGAATTGAACTAGGAAAAACTGTCCCGATGGCATTGATAATGGCAGCACATTGATCAGTCAATATTGTCTTTGGTTCTTTCCCTGACAAGGTTCTTGTCGTAGATACAAGTCTAGACAGTAAACTTATGGGACCCCCGAACGGCTACAGGGACCGTCGGTGGTGCACGAGGAGTGCGAGCGAGTAATACCTTCCGAACGTCCGTCAAGCCGAGG